>CANUEX010168761.1:0-14623 GCA_948099535.1 Jatropha multifida | reverse complement strand
CTTGTGCACTCTGGATGATGACACGTGTCATGAAAAAATATTTTTCCAAAGAAAATTATTTTGCGAAAAATATTTTTATCTGATTATGGTTTTGCCCGAATGGGGGTGGGCTTCCTGGGTGCACAAGTCACAGGACCATGGAATCACACGATGTGATATGATGGATATTACAGCATGCTTGGGGAGAGCATGGTCCTATTATGGTGATTTCACTGACTAATAACCACTTGATGTGCATATGGTTGCAGTTGTTGGTGGATGATATGATTGACATTGTGTGAATGGAGAATGTTCATTTAGAATGCCTTAAGTATCATTTGTGTGAATGTGTGAGTTTGATATTATATGTTATTATTCACTGAATTTTATACTCACCCATTTTCCCCTTTATCCTTTATTTTGTTTCAGGATATTGTGAATCATTTGTAAAAATTTGGAGCTTTAGTTTTCCTTCCTTTCAAGGTTATTTAAAGGAATGTTTAAATGTGTAAGAAAGAATCATTTAGGATTCTTTATAATTGCACAACAGTAGAAAATCTGCAGTTATGATAAGATTTTATGATTGTAATAATAATATTAAGTGTATGTAAAATTTTATAGGAACGGTTGAGTTGAATGAAATAAGGCCTTGTAATAGTTTGAATCATTAAAAATATAATGAGCCAATTTGTAGAATATTTTCACATAATTATGGTGTTAAAATCAGAGATTAGGCTTACTACGGACCTTGGTGGCCTTAAGCTTTCCCAGGCCCTAGTGCCTGTCCAGCCCATGGAAACGGGTCGTGACAATTTCACTCAATGGACACTGTGAAAAATGAAGTTTTTCAAATTTCTACATTTTTTTTTACTGTTGGCTCGCTAGATACATACATGTCATTTGTAATTTGTTTAATTTGGCATATAATTTTTCAATTTACATGTTTTTCCATTGTTTACATAGGCAACCTCTTTGAAAAGATAAGAGTAGTAATATTCTACCAATACATGATCCAGTTTTTTCTTACTTGTTTAGGATTATTTTCGTGTACTTAGTGCTCTTTGATTATTAATAAAGTTTGGGATTTCATTGATATGATAACTTTAGTTGGTATCAATAATTTGTTCATTATATGGTTTGGCTTATCTAATTAAGGTTTCCATCATGATTTAGATTTGAACTCTTGTCCTAGTTATCTGTATCTTATGTTTATTTTCATATGGATACCATTTCAACTATTGAGTATAGGGATTCTACTTAGATGAATTACATTACACTCCTTTCTTTGATTTATTTCTATAAATTTTACTCAACAAACATTATGAAATTTGAGTTCTTTTCAAATTTAGGTTATATGGTTTAGCTTGAATTTGGACAGAAATTTGAGAGAAAAATCTGATATTTGGTAGAAGTGCAAATTGACCAAAAGGTTAACTTTTTTCTATGAAAGGAGAGGGCTACAATTAACATATTAGAAAAGAGAAAATTATGTAAGTGAGAAAGGGAAATCAAATTGAAGAAAAGGAAAAAAGTTATATTCTCTATATATTTTTTTTGCTAATTGAATTTTAAGTTTCTTTACTATTTTCTTCTTGGTATCAGAGCCAAAAATGATCTTTGTGGGTTGTGGTTCAAAATTTTTTGAGTTAGAATCAATTGTGTTTGTTGTTTGTGACTCCAATGATCTTTGAGGATATTTTGAATCATGTAAAAGTTGTTTCCTCCTACTTGAGAAGTTTTGAGCAATTTGATGAAAATTTGCTCCCTTGTGCGAGTCCGTTTCATATTTTGGGTTGAAGATAAAGCATGATTACTTCATCAAATTTGATTTGTTCTTCACTTTTTAAGCTCTCTACTTTATTTCTATTTAAGATAGAACTTAGTTGAATGGACCTACGCAAGTCCATAAACTGTTGAACTTTATTTTTAAGAGACCGGCATGTCCCTAAACTGCAAAAGTCTTCAATAAAGGGATCTTGGCTTTGTCCATAAGTTTCTCAATTGGTTTAAAGGGACCTACATGTCTAGCAACTTTAGAAGTCTTTGTTAATGGGACCTGGTGCATGTCCTTAAACTACTAAATTTTGTGGAGAGCATTTTTTATGTAGACTTGTTGCTTTATTTTTCTGCTGAAGCCCTTAAAATGCAATATTTCCTTCTTGTTCTTATAATACCTATGTTTTGTGATATTGAAAAATCCAAATGTGGGGCCCTATTCACATTTCCTAACACTTTCTTTGATTTGTTTCTGTAAATTTTACTCAACAAACACTATGAAAAATGAAGCTTTTTGAATATTTTTCTTTTGCTTTTTTTTACTATTGGCATAGTTAGTAATTCATACATTTCATTTGTAATCTATTTAATTTGGCATTTGATTTTGTTTAGTTTACATGCTTTTCCATTGTTTACATAGGCAACCTTTATGGAAAGGTATTATTCTGTCAATACATGATCCAGTTTTTTTCTTATTTATTTAGGCTTCTATTAATGTACTTAGTGCTCTTTGATTATTAATAAAGATTTGAGCTTTCATTGATATGATAACCTCAATTGGTATCAATAATTTATTCACTAGAGGGTTTGGCTTATCTAATTAAGGTTTCCACCATGATTTAGATTTGAGTTCTTATCCTTGGTTATCTATACCCTAGTATTAATTTGGTTTTTCTATTTAAAAATGTATCCAAAAATATGAATGTCGATAACTGCATTGTGACTATCACACCTATTGTTCTCAAGAAGTCAACAATGGTTTGTGTTCGGTCCCTTAAAATCAAGTAAATTACTAATTCATGTATTTCTATTACTACCTAATATATTATAAATATTATAGAAACTATCGGTGAAATTCTCACAAATCCACGATCATAAAATTGAGTATGATTATTGGATATATGTGAGGCAGTGGAACAAATACAAGGTGCATGTTGATATCAACAACATTGGGTACCTAGAAATGAAAGATCTGAAAGAGTTCTTATAAGATCATAGGATGAGGGCAGATTTTCAATCGTTACAAAAGTTGAAAGGAAACAACTTGTTCAAAGTTTGCATTTTTGGCAAGAGAGGTACATCCACAGTTGAACCTCTAAAGATAAGATCCATTAGCTACAGCTCGAAAATTACTTCACTAAAGTTGTACAACACTCATGAGTGTAGCAAAAGGAGATTTAAGAAACTAATTAAGCTAGAGAGTCATGATTGTAGCATGAGCTCGGAGAAGGTGATTAGGTCAGAGACTCTTGAATCCCTTAAGAGGATGCCTATAAAATTTATTGATCTAGACAGTTCAGAATGTAGCAAAGGAGCTTTAAGAAAGTTGAAAATTTAAAGACTTTGTTTAAGACACTAAAGAAGATAGTGAAGCGATCTCCACCAAGTCTGGTGCTTAAGAAATCACTCAGTCCATCGTTGACCTCAAACTCTTCAGTGATATGAAAAATGATAATAAAGAACATGATTAGTTCGAGAAGCATAGTACATACTAACTCACCCACTCATAATTGATTTTGTTAAATTGTGTTGAATTAGACTTTATTGCTAGGCCTAATTTTCTGTTATTACTGTCACTGTTTTTTTGAAGAATATTGTTGTCAATGTTATATTAGTGTTAATGTTAAGCTTGTAGTATTAAATTGTTTATATAATATGTCTAATACTCAATTTTTCTAGAGTATCCATTTTGATTAATTAAGTAAAGGCTTATATAACTGTTAATGAGTCTCATATTAGGAAGCTTTGCACAAATATACATTAGAGGCTTGTTATTGTTATTGTTAAACTTGTTATTACTATATTACACTTAGATTGATGTTATTGTTTATATTAGTCTTGACAAATTTTTGTTTCTCCTTTCTGAAAATTGCTATCATTCAAAACTATTGACAAAGCCTTCTACTATGGAAACATTCATGACTGGAAAACAGACATCAAGTTAGTTTGTCACGGCGCATACTATGATACAAGGCTCTATCATTATGCATATGGCATAGGCAACATCACTGGTTTCTCTAGTATGCTTGATGGCAAAAAATGAAGAAGAAAGATGAATTGAGTTTCAGGGTGTTGCATCCCCAAGAGCTTATGGTGAGGGTGGTGAATAGTAGAATACCTTGCTAGTACTGACTAGTAGTATTAGAGTTCTAACTATAATTATAGTACTAACTATTTGTAGGTTTACTAAATAATATTATAATAGTAGTATTAGCTAGTTTCAAGATGACAACCCAACCTTTTTTCTTTTTGTTCACTTTTGCAATTGTATCTTCCCTAGATATATAGCTCTTAAAGTTTTAGATTGCATAAGTTTTTGTTAGTTTCATGCCATATGAAACTAAAGGTTTGGGCATGATCTTGACTTCTGAAGTAGTATGTATTTTGTTTGAACAATTGCATAAATATGTAGTATGTTTGAATCATGATGAATGATTATGAATCATTATGCTAGTAATTTTTTATAAGTAAATTCCTTTGGCTTAATGATTATGGATAATATAAAAATATTACAAATAATATTGTTTATTAGTTTTGCCATAGAGATTCATTAACTATGGTCAATATAAAGCCAAGTTTTAAAATTAATACTAATAATAGGCCAAATTCTAGAATAGAAACTGAAAAATTATTTTCTTTATTTTCTTGCCTTTTGTTATCTTGTCATCTCCAACATTTGTTTTTTGTCCTTCATGGTTTTGTTGCTATTTTTTTTTCACTTAAATACATAACAAATTGATGATGCCCATTATACTTCTACCTTTAATAAAAAATTAAACGGTAATGTTTGCCCATTATATTGCTACCTTTACACAAAATTAATATTACAAATTACAACGGTCATCAAAAAATTATATTGTTGATTGGTTTTGGCATATAGATTCATTAAGTATGGCCAATATTTATTGAAAGGCGATTCCAGAACAGCAAGTGCTCAAAGTAGGCATTTTATCCAATTATAAAAATTAACACAATCCTAGGTCATAAGAATTAACAAAGAGCAAACATTATGACAACTGCAATATGCCAAAACCCTTAAAAATAAAATTACATATAACTACAAATTTTAATCTCATTAAAATTGCAATAAAGCCTTAAATAGGTGCAATATGAATCTCATTAGAATTGCAATAGAGCCTTAAATAACATGGTATGCACCTACTAATCAAAAAATGGAGTTTTCTCATACCAAAAGCAAAAACAATCACAATCTACCTCCCATCATCCTTAGCAAGTCGAGCATTTCCATATTAGAATACGTACATTATGCCCTACCAATGTTGTAGGCTACAATTGATTCTACAACTTGAGGGACAAAGTTATGTGGATTTTCCTCAATATGGATCTGCAAAATAAACATAAAATTATAGCCAAGATTATCAGAAATTTCTAAGCATAATGTTCAATTAATGTCATTGAGAAATTTAAAACATAATAAAATTACAACTCTTAAAATTAGAACTGAATTATACCTGATGTGTCACAGACTACACAATCTTCTTGCTTTTAGTTTTCTTTAATTTCCTCTCTAAGTTTGATTTTTGCCGCTTTGTTTTTTGTCTACCATGATGCTTGACTCTCACAGGATCGATGTAAACCTGATTTGGAGTGTTTTCATTACTATCATAATCTTTCATATTAGTGCTTGTTGTATTAAACCTAAAAGCATGGGTCTCATTGATAACACTACTATAATTGCCCTCAATAGACCAACTCTCTAGCTTCCTTCCCACCCTCTTGAGCTCATTACAAACATATAAACAAATTTCCTTCTTATGATAAGCCATATCAGTGGTTGATATAAATACTTCCTCCATATCTTTCATGTGCCTCGCTTCTTCTAAATATTGATAGCTAAATAGACTACTCTTTATCTTGCTATATGAAAACTTCTCCCCTTTTCGCCATCTATTCAATATATATCTACTAGGTAAAACTTCAACGTCATACTTAGTGAGCAAAGATAATGCATCAGCACATAAGATACCTTTTGACTCAAACAATATACAACTACAACTTACATCATATGACTCATTGTTGTATTTGACATCATAGCAAACTCGCTTCCACACACCTTTATTGATAAAAACATTGCAGTCCACCAAATACAAGTGGATATTCCTTATCACTTTAACAACCACAAGAGCACAACACATCATTTTCAAGAATTTTTTTTTGAACTTGAGCATAAATCCTACGTAACACCCACCGCCGACCATGAATGTCACATTTGGTGCCGGAGCACCGTCTTATCTTACTTAATAATTCTAGATCATATATTAGAAGTGGCTAAGTTTTCATAAGGAGGCAAGTAATATTTTTTTTAAAACAAGGTTTAAGGAAATTTCTATGAAAAATTCGCAAGAGTTTCTCCTAAAATCAACTTGCCACACAAAGAAAACAGATACACTTCCAAAATTTATTCGTCCAAACCCCCAAACTCCAAATCAATACAATAAATCACACGACACTTCTAAATACTCACATCAATCAACTTAGGTTCTATCATGTTATATTACCATTCATTCAAAGAATTGATTACTATTAACCATACACTTCAAATTCACATAAAGATAACACTTCTTAATTAATCACAAATCTCATTAAATTACAAACTTAATATATACAATCTCAATCTTTTTACAATATTTTTATATATGTCATAGTAACGTCTTAATACATATCCTACTCAAAAATAGAGTTTCTTCTCTGATGCTACACCTTTGATCTTCAAGTAGCACCCACTGCTCTAATTCTGCACGTGACAAAAATCAACGTGCTGAGTATATCACTCAGTAGTGCTAAATAAAATACTTGAACATATTTCATATAAAATGCTTAGAAATAAATCATAAAGTTCCAATTATATTAAAAATACTTAAAATATAAGTCATATGAAAACTTAACCATAAATTAACAAAATTATAATTATATAAAATGTTCATTTAAAATACATTTCCATGCTTTCAATTAAAACATAGCAATAGTATTTTTAGCATCTAAAACATATGTTTCATTACTTTCATTATATCTTTGGGGCTCAAATATACCAGGAGAAATAATAATAGATTTGATTCCATATCATAACATATTTGGCCTTAGGTCGCCAACCATAACATAAAGGTATTAAAGCCTACTTATATATAATAAGCGTGTCAGCTTAAACATAAGGCATCCAAAGCCTAGCATATGATCATAGTTCATATCATATCATATCATATCATAATGGCTTTAAAGCCGAGCATGCTCATCTTACATAAAGGAATCATATCATACCACATTTCAACCAAAGTACATAAGAGCCCAAATCATATTATTTTTTCATAAATTATCATATTTCTTATAACTCATCTCTTAACAAAACTTTCATAACTTAATTGTTTTTACTTTAAATTTTCTTAACTTACAACTTGTAAAAGTCCACCAAAACCCACTTATATTCCAAACAAAAATCATACTTTCATAAAACATACATATATAGCTTAAAATACTTAAAAATCATCATTTAGAAAAATAAAAGCATGCGTTGCACCCTAGGGTGGTTCGACCTCTTTGTGTCAATAAAGGAGAAGGAGTTTTCCTTCCACCAAATACTACATTTCAAGCTAAAAAGGCTTAGTTAAAACATTAAAACCTTTACTTAAACACATTTAGACTTAAAAACTCATTTTTACACATTTCAAGCTTTCTTTTAAGTCTTATAAATTTCTTAAACATTAGAATACAAAGTGGGAGGTTTAAACCACCTTTAATTTACTTATCAATTAACTCATTAAAGTCCAGATCAAGCATGAAAATCAAAGAAAATTCAAGGCCCTTCCTCCTAAGGAGGTTCGGCCAATCAAGGGAAAATGGGAAGGAGAGGTTCCTCTTCCCATTCAAGCATTTCATCATGCTTAGAAATCATGAAAAATCATATAAAAACAAACAATTAATCACTTCTCCAACAAAAACACAAAATCTTCAAAATTTGCTTAAAACCCAAAAATTGAAAACTTAAAGAAAATGAAAGGGAAAGTGAAATATTATTGCACTAACCTTTAAAACAAGCTTGATTAAGCTGAAAGCCTCAATCCTTGGCTTTCTCCTTCTCTTTGGAAGAGAGTTCTCCAACCTCTTCAAAGTAGAAAAAATTAATATTAAAATCAAGAAATGGTAAATGAAAGAGATGGAGCATGATTTAATGCATCAATTACATGTCTAAGCCTTGAATTCTACTTATTAATTCAAAAATTCAAATTTCACAAATTACTTGTTGTGAAGCTTTTCTCCAATTCCCTTGCTTAGGACCACTAAAGCATGAGAAAAAGAGAATGTGGTGGTTTTGTAAGTTGTAAGTTAAGTAATTTTGAAATAATGAGTATTAAGTGATAAAGTGTTTTCTTTTTTATTTAGAATGGTGAATAAGTAATATGAATTTTGTGAAAGAATGATTTGATTTTGGGCTTTACTATACATGATTGAAATATAGTAAAATGAGATCGATATTGATATATGAGCATGCTCGGGTCATCAGCCCATTTTGTTGTATAAAAGTTATGATCATATGCTAGGGTTATCAGCCCTTATAAATAGGCGAACGCGCTTATTATTTGTGGTAGTGCTTGCACACGCCACAGTTATGTGATATGTGGTGGCGGTTTCATAGGCCACGGTTATGAGATATGGGGGTGGCAGTTTCACGGGCCACGATTAAATGAATATGGTTATATTTCTTTTCTGTATGTGTATGAGCCCTTAATTAAGAATGGAATTTTATTCTCCTATAAGAAAATGAAGATATATTTGTATTTATGAATTTTCTTAACTAAGAACGTAATTTTATTTCGTTATAAGAAATAAAAAATATACTTATATTTATGACATTTTTCTTATTTTTATCGAATGATGTATTAATCTTTAAATGTGAATTTTTTTATGGTTTTTGAAATATTTTGATTTAATTAGCACATTTTCAGTGTTTAATATATATATTTTGAATTGAGTATTTTGAAACATATTTGAGATATGTTACTTTGGCATTTCTTGTTATTTTAATTGATAATTATTTAGCACCACTAAGTTTTTCACTCACCGCATTGATTTTTATCACGCACAAACTGTGAGCTATGGGTGCGACAAGAAGACCGAAGAAGTAGCATCAGAGTAGAAATATAAATTTTGGATAGGACATGTATATTAATGTGAATTATGGCATGTATAGATTTATTGTAAAAAAATGAAGTTGTAAATATTTTAATGTAATTAATGAGATTGATGGTTATATAAGTATTGTTATTTGATTATATTCATGGTGTATGAATGGAAATATATATTTCTTGGAATGAATGGTAAATTAGCATGATAGGACTTATGTGAATTGATACATACTTTTAGAAGTGCTGCATGATTTTGAGTTGATTGGAGTTTTGGGGATTAGAGGAGCATTGATATTGGAAGTGTATATGTTTTCTTTGTGTGGCAAGTCAATTTTTAGGGAAAACTCTTGCATATTTTTCATAGGGATTTCCTTAAATATTACTTTTAAAATTTTAATTACTTACCTCCTTATGGAAACCTAGATACTTTCAATATATGATCTGGATTTATTAAGTAAGATAAGACGGTGCTCCGGCACTGAATGTGGCACTCGTCGTCTTGTCCTCCGAGAATGGGCGGTGGGTGTTACATTTAATGGTATCAAAGATTAGGTTTAGGCGATTCTAGGATACATGAATTGGTGTGAGAGTTATTGATTTAGAGTAATTATATAAGTGATTTAATTTGAATACATGCCATGTTAATCTGTTTTGGGACTTCTCTTTGATGCGAACCTGTTGGTCTTTGTAGGTGTTCAGATATGTCTCAGCATCTATTTGATGAGGAGGTGAACAGTTATGCCCCTCCAAAGGGTGTGTTAGAGGGTGGTATGCCAGCTGGTGGTGTTTTGGGTTTTGATGCAGAGCGCACCTCAGGTGCGGGGCAGGCTGCTACAGGTCCTAAGGGGCCTAATTAGCGTGATTTGGTTCAGCAATTGGTAGCTGCATTGAGGCAAATTGCGACAGCTGTTCCCCAGGCTCTAGTCCCACCAGCCGCTATTCTAGTCCGTCACCCTATAGAGAGACTGAGGAAGTATGGTGCTAAGCATTTCATGGGTCAGAAGGATGATGATCCTTCTGCAATAGAGTTCTTGCTCCAAGCTACGAAGAGGGTCTTGGACCGAATGCAGTGTACTCCTCGAGATAGATTGATTTGTGCTACTTCCTTGTTGAAGGAAGAGGCTTACTTATGGTGGGAGTCTGTGGTTAAGATAGCGAGAGCCGAGGATGTTACTTGGGATTTCTTTCTCTCTGAGTTTCGAGAGAAGTATGTGAGGGAGCTGTACATGGATCAGATGATAGCAGAGTTCCTCGAGCTCAGGCAGGGTCAGATGACTGTCTTCGAGTATGAGCAGGAATTTTTGTGGTTGAGTAGGTACACCGCTAAGTTGATCCCTGCTGAGGCAGATAGGTGTAAGCAGTTTAGGAAGGGATTATTAGATGAGTATAGGATGCACTTGACATCCCAGCCTCACACCACTTTGGCTTCGTTGGTGAAGACTGCTTTTGAGTTGGAGATTATCCGGATGGAGAGACAGACTAGAGTTTAGAGGACCCTGCAGGGTAGTCATCATAAGAGATATCAGAGTCCTACGTTTGGGTAGACTTTGGGGGTCTAGTCTACTAGTAAGAGGTTCAAAGGTGGACCACAGATGGGAGTTAGACTGGGTCAGAGAGTTGGACAAGGTTCATATGTGAGACTAGCTCCTCAGGCTACATCCGTTGATAGTGGCAGAGGTGCTGTGTGGTCAGATTTACTAGTTTATGCCCAGTATGGTAGGAGACATGGTGGGGTATGTTGGAGAGCTCTGAGAGCTTATTATAGGTGCAGATCCACTGAGCATATGGTTAGAGACTGGGTCAGTTCACCAAGTTAGGAGACTAGCTCCCTATGTTCAGAGAGGCAGAGGTAGAGGCCGTGGTGAGGCATATGCTACTAGGAGTCAGAGGCTAGTTTCTGAGACAGTGGATAGGCCAGAGGCTAGAGCACCGGCGAGGGCTTATGCCATCATGACTAGGGAGCAGCAGGATGCTCCGGATGTCATAGCAGGTACTTTCTCCATCTTTGACACTCTTGTACTTGCTTTAATTAATTCGCGCTCCATGCGTTCATATATATGCATACATGTAGGTAGATTGAGTAGTATGCATGTTGACACACTAGAGCACAATGTTGAGGTCACTAGTCCTTTAGGTTAGAGTGTAGTAGTTGACCGAGTGTATAGAGATTACCCTTTAGTCATTCATGGGCATGTATTTTCGGGTGATTTGATAGAGTTGCCTTTTCGGGAATATGATGTGATTTTGGGTATGGATTGGCTATTATGGCATGGGGTGATTGTGGATTGTAGAGATAAGAGGATAACACTACAGACTCTGACTGGAGAGGAGATAGTAGTTGTGGGCGAGAGGAAGGATTACCTCTCTAATGTTATTTCAGCTAATACTGCTACGAGGATGATACAGCATAGCTGCGAGGCATTCTTAGCCTGTGTGCTTAAGCTTGAATGGAGACCTCCCAGTGTAGATGAGATTCCGACGGTATGTGACTTCCCGAATATATTTCCCAAGGATTTGCCTAGTTTACCTCCTGTGAGAGAGGTTGAGTTCAATATTGAGGTTATGCCAGGTACTGCGCTGATATACATTGCTCCATATTGGATGGCTCCTCCTGAGTTGAGAGAGTTGAAGATCCAACTTCAGGAGTTGTTAGATAAGGGTTTCATTCGACCTAGTGTTTTCCTTTGGAGTGCTCCGCTCTTGTTTGTGAAGAAGAAGGATGGTACCTTAAGGTTGTGTATTGATTACAGGCAACTTAATAAGGTGACAGTGAAGAATCATTATCCATTGCCTCGGATAGACGATTTGTTTGATCAGTTGAGAGGGCCACTGTGTTTCTGAAGATTGACTTGAGATCTAGGTATCATCAGTTGGGAGTTAGAGAGTCGGATGTGCCTAAGACTGCTTTTAGGACTCGATATGGCCACTGTGAGTTTCTAGTGATGCATTTGGGTTGACTAATGCTCCAGCAGTGTTTATGGATCTGATGAACCGGGTCTTTCATCCTTATTTGGATCAATTCATAGTGGTTTTTATAGATGACATTTTGGTGTACTCTCCGACTAGAGAGGATCATGATCACCACCTGCGGATAGTTCTGCAGATTTTGAGAGATTGGCAGTTGTATGCTAAGCTTAGTAAGTGTGAGTTTTGGTTGACTGAGATTGCCTTCTTAGGGCATATTGTTTCTGCAAAGGGTATTCGGGTGGATCCAAAGAAGATTGAGGCAGTGCTTGATTGGAAGCCACCTAAGAATGTCACTGAGATCCGTAGTTTCTTAGGTTTGGTTGGATATTACAGGAGGTTTGTTAAGAGGTTTTCTCTTATTGTAGCCCTTTGACTAGAATTCTTCATAAGGATGTTCGGTTTGAATGGACTGATAAATGTCAGAGCAGTTTTGAGAGGCTTATGGCGATGCTTACTGAGGCTTTGGTTTTGATACAGCCAACTCCAGGCAGACCATATGATGTTTATAATGATGCTTCGCATAATGGGTTGGGTTATGTACTGATGTAGGAGGGTAAGGTAGTTGTTTAGGCTTCTCGATAACTTAAGCCAAATGAGAAGAACTACCCTACCCATGATTTAGAGTTAGCAGCTATTGTGTTTGCCTTGAAGATTTGGAGGCATTAATTGTATGGTGAGAGATGTCACTTGTATACGGATCATAAGAGCCTTAAGTATCTATTTACGTAGAGAGAGCGTAACTTGAGGCAGCGTAGATGGTTAGAGCTACTTAAGGACTATGATTTCACCATAGATTACCATCCAGGTAGAGCTAATGTAGTTGCAGATGCTTTGAGCAGGAAGTCCTTGGTTGCCCTTCGTGCGATGAATGTTCAGTTATCTGTGGCTAGTGATGGTGCTCTTGTAGCAGAGCTTATGGTGAGACCTAGCCTACTTCAATAGATCAGAGATGCACAGCAGGGTGATGAGACCATTACCAAGTGGAAAGACTTAGTCAGAGAGGGTAAGAAGAAGAGGTTTGAGATTAGAGATGATTATTTGTACTTTGGAGATCGAATTTGTGTGCCTAAGATCTCAGATTTGAGGAGGAGTATCCTAGAGGAAGCCCACAGTAGTCCATATTCTATGCATCCAGGTAGTAATAAGATGTACCAGGATTTGAGGATGCAGTATTGGTGGTCGGCTATAAAGAGGGACATTGCAAGTTTTGTATCAAGATGCTTGAGTGGAAATGGGATCGGATTACCATGGACTTTGTGGTTGGGTTGCCTACTACACCTAGGAAGAAAGATGCTATTTGGGTTATAGTCAACAGATTGACTAAGTTAGCGCATTTTCTTCCTATCAGGACTGACTACACTTTGGAGCAGTACGCAAAGCTCTATATCGACGAGATTGTGAGACTTCACGGGGTCCCTTCCTCCATTATTCCTGATAGAGATCTAAGGTTTACTTCGAGGATCTCGAAGAAGTTACATGAGGCTTTGGGTACTAGATTACATTTCAGCACAGCCTTCCATCCGCAGATAGATGGTCAGTCAGAGCGGGTGGTGTAGGTGCTTTAGGATAAGTTGAGGGCTTGCGTGATAGAGTTTGAGGGAAGTTGGGAGAAGTATATTTGACTGGTTGAGTTTGCCTACAACAATAGTTATCAGTCGAGTATTCAAATGGCTCCATTTGAGGCATTATATAGTAGGAGGTGTAGGACACCTCTATGTTGGACGGAGCTTAGTGAGGGTAAGAGAGTGGGTCCAGATTTGATATGAGATGTGGAGGATAAGGTTAGGATCATAAGAGAAAAATTGAAACTGGCTTCAGATCGCCAGAAGTCGTATGTTGATCTTAGGAGGAAGGATATTGAGTACTTAGTAGGTGATAGAGTGTTCTTGAAGGTGTCTCCATGGAAGAAGGTTCTGAGATTCGGTAAGAAGGGTAAGCTTAGTCCTAGGTTCATAGGTCCATACGAGATCTTAGAACTTGTGGGACCATTGGCCTATAGACTAACTTTACCACCAGACATGGATCGGATACATAATGTTTTTCATGTATCCATGCTATGGAGATATAGATCAGATCCTTCACATGTGATTTCAGCTAAGTCTGTCACTATCGAGCCGGATTTTAACATATGAAGAAGAACCCATAAGGATACTTGCTAGAGAGGTTAAGGAATTAAGAATAAGAGAATACCACTAGTGAAGGTCCTATGGAAGAACCATAAGACAAAGGAGGCTACATGGGAGAGAGAAGAGGATATGCGACAACAGCATCCTCAGTTATTCATATCAGGTAAATTCAAGGAAGAATTTCTTTTAAGGGGGGGAGAACTGTAACAGACTATTTTTTAGTGTCGTTAATAATGATTTACTAGTCTGTGAATAGTACCATCGGTCCAGGACTTAGTATTATTTCGGTCCGAAAAAATTACTATGTGTGTGTAATATTTTATTTAATATTTTTGGAGCATGTTTGCATGATTTAGGTGGGTAGAAAATATTTCATGAATATTTTTGGAGAATTAAGGTATTTAATGAATAGTGATT
>CANUEX010168650.1:0-70653 GCA_948099535.1 Jatropha multifida | reverse complement strand
TGGCCAAAGGTGGCTGTCGTCGTGGTGAGAAACGAGAGAAAGAGGGAGAGAGAGGTGAACGGGAGAGAGGGAGAGGAAGGAGAGAAAATTTTCTGGTTTTTTTTTTTTTAATTTATTATTATTATTATTATTATTATTATTATTATTATTATTTATTTTAATTAAATGGTTTCAGTTCAATTTGAACCGATTTGGTCTAACCCAATGATTTAGCCTATTTTCATTTGATTTAAGAATTTTTCGACTGAGTTAGACTATTTAAATTCGGTTTTCGATTCGGTTCGCGGCATAAAATATTATTTTTCGCCAATTCTCATTGGTGAAAATTTACAATTAAATTTTAAATAAAAATTCTTTTGAAAATAAGTTAAAGGGTCATTTCAAATACAGGGAGGATCAAAATTAAAAAATTACTTCTCTTTGGAGGGTAACTATAATATTTTATTTTCAGATTTTAATTTTGACTAATTTTTCTCATGCGAATATAATTGCAAATTAAAACTTTTAAAATGAAAAAAATTTGATAAAGTTATACGAACTTTTGAATAAAATAACAAAATACGTTAAAAAAAATTTGGATTCTTTTACTTATGTATTAGTAAATGAAAATTGGATAAAACATAAGAAGAGTTTGGTAAAAAAAAAAAAAATTTAAATTGTAAATTTTGTTATCGTTAAATCATATTATTATATTACTTTTTAGTAATAAGTCTATCAAATTACTTTAAAATTACCAATGAGACATAATTTGATTAATCTTTTTATATTTTACAAAAAAGTGAGAAGTTCCAAATTGTTGGTGTTGATCACACATTTTTTCTTTCATATCATGATGCCTAATAAGACGTGGATGCAAATATCTGTACATATACACTGTGCTGTCATTCTTGTGTTAATTAAAGTAGCATATTGGGTAAATGAATTAATTTATATTTTATAGAGATTATATTACTTCAATTATAAATTTAAAAAAAAAATTGCACGGGGATGTAGCTCAGATGGTAGAGCGCTCGCTTAGCATGCGAGAGGTACGGGGATCGATACCCCGCATCTCCAGTTAAACCTTAAAATTTTTCCCTTCTTAAGATCAATATAATCCAGTAGAACCTTATTAATTATGTCTTTTATTTCTTTTTTTTTAAATAAAAGAAACAAAGGGAATTCTTTAATTCGTATCGACAACTTATGGTTATATAAGAAAATAATAAATGAAGTTGTTTTATATCGTCAAGCTTAATCACAACTCAAGCTTTGAATTTCCTGTCCATCTTTCTATACATGTAGTCATACCTTACATGGGTAGTGGATGTCTTTTATGGTAATTTCATTATTGATTTACTCAGTTTCTACTGCCTACTTTTCATAATTGATTGGCTTTCCTCGTTTCATCTAGACATGAATTTACCAAACTATGGTCCATTATGTTAAAATACCATTAAAGACTTGTCCTAAATCCTAATCATCAACATCTTAGGCTTAGGCTCAGTTTATTTTTTAAGTAACTCAGTTTATATTGTTTGAATGTAATATTAAATTTTTTATAACAGTGTAAAAAAAGTTATAATTATAAAAATTTCATATTTTAAGCGTCATTATTAAATATGAAAAAAATGTAAATTTTTTTATAAATTATAACATTTGTAGATAACTAATTGTAGCTATTTATCAATAATTATTGATTGACGGTGATAATGATGCTCGACAACGATCGACAGTAATCAACAACGATAACTATAATAACCGCAAGAATAATAAATTCATTAACAGAATCAAATAAATTTATCAATATTTATAAAATATTTTTTTAAAAAGGTTTTTTTTAGTACATAATGAATGAATTTTTTTAGTGAAAAATAGTTTTTCATTGAGTAATTTTTTTTAAATGCTTTAAATATGAAAAGATTTAGAAATCTCGCGTAAGATATTTTTAAGGTCGCCCTATAGATGAGTTAAAAATAATTTATTAAAGCTCCTTTGGCTCATTAAATTTACCAAATTACTCACAAATCATTAAATGCCAAATCATAGATGAATTTGTTTATTTATTATCTTGTCTTATTTGTCAGCCCAAACTCCATAGAGACGAGACTCCATAAAGTTCCATATCCAAAGAGGATTTTCGGGGTCGCTGATGTGGCATTCGCAGAAGAAAACGACATTGAGTTTGTTGGTTTGTCTGTTTTGTTGATGCAGGAGAAACAAAAGCGACAGTTAAACTGCCTCTGGAGCGATGGCCGAGAGATTTCGGTAGATAGAGAAAGATGCATATCAGAGACTCACGAAATTGCAGAGGGGTAAGTTAGCGGGCCGCGCGAATAAGCATTTCTCATTTCTTCCAACAATATTCTCAGTTTATTCGTTTAATGGTCCTCTAAAAGATCGAATCTCTCAGCACTTATAAATCTCTGAAGAGACTTCTCAGATTTGAAGATTCCGTTAAGGTTTGGGAAATTTCTTGCATCTTTAGGTGCTTCTGATCCTCATTGCCTCCATTGTCAATGAATTTTGATTTGGATGCTCTGTTTGGATTGAAATGTGCCAAAATTGAAGAGTTCATCGGGAGATTCAATGCATAATGCATTTATTGATTTATAGGTTTTTGGTTTTTGCAAGGGAGTGAATTTAGCTCTTTCAGAGCTGAGAGTAGATAATTTGAGGCTTCTGCATGGGTTGGTTTGATTGTGTTATGGACTTCTAAAGTTTTATGTTATGGGGTAGACATGGAAATGCGCTTATTGGAGTGATTTTTATGGCGAAAAGTTGGAGACCGGTTTTTACAGGGTAAGTATTTTTGTCAAGGGCTGGTGTTCAAATGGGCATTGGTTCTACACCTGGGCAGCAACTTGAATGGCTAGTCTTGCCGAGAGGGATATCGAACAGGTTTAATTTGCTTCCTTTTATTTCCTTAAATTTTCTTCTATGTTGTGGTTGGATGCTAATATCATACTCTGACAAATTTTTTGCTTGATTTGCTGCATAAGTTATTTGATTCCATTTGTGACCTTTAGCTTTGTACTATTATGATTGTGCAAATTCAGCATAATCATTAAGAGTACTTGTACTCAGTATTGTTGTACTGATCACTTGTTCATGGAACAAGATACTGAGTTGACGTATTGAATTGGTCTACATTATCATTTAGGTTAGGTTGGAATATTTGCTCAATTCAGCAATTTTCAGTTGCTGTTTTATTTTTATTTTTTATTTTACTTCTCTTTAACAATAAGATTTCAACAGCAAAAAATTTAGTGGCATATCTATTTGAACTTCAATTTAATGATAGTCTAGCAGCAGCTGCTGTGCCTGTTTATACAGAGTTCTAAACAATGAAGAGTTGAGCTCCATTCATGCATCATTATTTTGTTTGTGGTGTTGTCAATTGTTATTCTCTTACATAACTGCCATGAGGAAATCGGCTAACTTTAACTTTTTTTTTTATTTCTGGATACATTTTAGGCCATTATTGCACTTAAAAAAGGTTCATATTTGCTTAAGTATGGGCGCAGAGGAAAGCCAAAATTCTGTCCATTTCAACTTTCAAATGTAAGTTCACTTTGAATTCATATACTGTTTGAAAAATTATACACTCGCCTGTAAAATGACATGAGAAGAAACAACTAAAGTGAGCATATTAAAATGAGTGGATATCTCCGTTTCTATTCCACAGTTCAATCAAAATAGTTAACAAACATGCAACCAACACATTGTCCAAGCCATCTTTGGGTGGGAGACAAGCAAACGAAGACGATCAAGCTCTAGCTATGGTAGCTTGTTTTCATGCCAGTTCCAAAATTTGGAGTGAGCTCCAGTCTAATGTTCAAGCTTAGCTCCTTACTGAAATTCTTATGAATAAAGCTTTCTTATTTCTCTCTCGAAAAAAAAAATGTTTTATTTGTTGCATTCATTAATTATCATTTTTTATCACATTATCATTGTAGTTGGCCAACACCTAGTGGTACTGAGACCCTGAATAACGTGTTGTAGGATGAATAAAGCCTGTCCATAATGTCTTATTTGGTATGACAGTTGAAGAAGAATGATTAAGAATTGAACTGCTAGAAATTGTAGCACCATAAAAAGGAAGGATTAATGTTTGAAGTGATGGATCTGTTGATAGCTAATTATTTTGGAATAGTGTGGTTTTAGGATTTTACAAGTGCAAGAAAAGGGGATTGGGGTATGGTTAGGCTAGAAAAAGATTTATAAGATTGCTTGATAATTTAATTATAGCACTTACCTCACTGTTTATGGTGAGAAATGGAAGGATTAAGAGACTCCAAAGGTTTTAAAATTGTAGATAAGGGAGCATTGAAATCATGTTTATAAAATTACTGTGAATTGATGAGAAGAAACGGAAAATGAAATAGTAATAGTAGTAGTAGTAGCAAAAGCAGTGAAGAATCCAATCAAAATAATGTAATAAGCAAGTTTGCAGACCACTCAAGCTGTGAACATTTTATGTTTTTCCCTCAGCTGTTGATGAAGAGTCATTGATATTTACATAAGCTGCTGAACTTGTTATTAATAACTGGTTGATTGTTCAGTTCTGGAAACTAATGAATTATAAGCGGACTTCGGAAACCAATTTTACAACTGGAGCCACAATGAGATGCATATCTACAATTTTTTACCAGAACCAAAACTACCAAAATGCCTAATAAAGTGGAAGCAGGAGTGACGAATAAGGGACTAATGCATCAAGCAAGCCACAATCTCTATCTTCTGGCAATGAGGCTAGTTTCTTGTTTTGGGCTACAAAGCTTTAGTTACATAGGCAAACAACCACTCTTAGCTTAGTAAGAGTTATATCTGTGTCAACCAATAGTGAGAACCTTGAAATTAGTTTGCCATATTCCTTTTGGTTCCTTACAAATTCTTTTGGTCTGGACAAGTCAATGATAGCACTTTACCGGAATGCTAATCTCATCTTATTTCTATTTACATTTTGAATGGATTCATTTATTTTTGCCAAAAATAATGTCTTATTTCGTGAAAAGTGTAATATTTCCACTTTTCCGTTGTAAGACTGAAAGAAATTGGAAATTACCTATGGCATTTGGAGTACTTCATAACAAATGAATTTGCTTCAGTGAAGAATGTGAAATAACTCAATTTCTACGATTTTCATTATTTTTCCATATGTAATTCAAATGAGAGAAAATTTGACAAAAAAAAGGGTAAATTCTGATTTTTGTCAGTAATTAGTGCTGCCTGGTAATGGCTGGCAGCAGTCAGCGTGGCTGGTGAATTGGTGGGTATTTTCCCGCAATGGTTGTAGGAGTCAGAAAATTGACTGTCCACTCTGAAAAAAGAAGTTATTTTTTTTCTAAAAATGGCTAATTTTCAATTTAATTTGGAAAAATTTTCTCTAAGTTGACCAATTTTTTTTGGGCGTCAAGAAATGGAAAAAGCAGAATTTTTTTTGGGAAAAAAAAAAACTTTCCATGATACCAATCTAAATCATGAATTTGCATGCAAGTGCTTTTGTGGCAAAACACTCTACTTGTGATCAGCCTCACTGCTGGCAGATGCCTTTATTGTTAGTGTATCTGATGCTTCTAACCCGTTTACTAGTAGTTATAGAAACGGTGTTATTTTGTTTCTTCATTCTGTTCACTTGTGCTGGATTGTTTTTCAGGATGAGTCTTTGTTGATATGGTACTCGGGTAGAGAAGAGAGGCACCTAAAACTTAGTCAAGTTTCAAAGATTATTCCTGGACAACGTACTGTAAGTTTGTACAATCTAAGATTTCTTTTTCTGAAAATTTTGAAGGTCAGGTTCTCAAATTAAAGCCATTTATGTAACATTTGAATAATATGAGCCTGGATGCATGAGTTTTCAAGAATGTTGGAAAAGAAGTTTGTGTCAGTTTGATTTCTTGATGTTTTGCTAGCTTAAAGCCCACTATTGCATGTTCATTTTTATTTTTATAAAATCTGTATCTTTCTTCTGTTTGGTTTCTTGTTACTTCTATAATATTACATAAATAAGACAGCACCTACTGTGTTTCAGGCAATATTTCAACGGTATCCCCGGCCAGAGAAAGAGTATCAATCTTTTTCTCTTCTATACAATGATAGGTCGTTGGACTTGGTAAGTTTGCCCCATCATATTTTCTTTTAGATGAAAGTGCATTTGTAACCAATCAATAACAGTAGTATTTGAGAACTGATTTTCTTTGTTTTAGGATATTGTTGAATCAAGTTTCATTTTTTTATCTATAAAATATATCAGTGTAACATAAAAGTATCTACAAAGACATAACTTGTCTTGGTCTGACACCATTTGGACAGATATGTAAAGACAAGGATGAAGCTGAAGTTTGGTTTGTTGGCCTTAATGCACTAATTACTCGTGTTAACTACCAGCACAAGTGCAGAGCTGAAACAGGAAGTGAAAACTCATCATCAGAAAGTCCCCATGCTCATGCACGGAGACGTTCTCCATCAATTTTTTCAATTGTTCGTAACAGTCACTGTCTCTGATTTTATAAGGATTTGGGGAGTCATTGTACATTTGGAGCTAATTTTTCCTACAAAGATTGACTGCATGGAAATTGCTAACAACTAACATTCTTTTTTTCCTTATTTGAAAATTACCACAGGATGGGGGGAGAAATGGTCGAGGAAGTCCGGTACGTTTTGAGAGTATTCCACAAAATAGATTGGGAAAGGCATTCAGTGACATAATATCATATACTGCAGCAGCCAAGAGTCCAAGTCATGCAGAATTACTTGCCAGTCCATTATCTCCTGCATATGTAGATCACTCAAATGGTCGCTATTCTACAGCCGAAGCAGTTCGAGTCAGTTTATCTAGTGCTGTAAGTTCATCCAGCCAAGGGTCTTGTCATGAGGACTTTGATGCCTTGGGTGATGTTTTCTTCTGGGGAGAGTGTATTGGTGATGGAATACTGAGTGGCAGTGTGCACAGAGGTGGGACTTCATCTGGTTCCAAGGTGGATGCCCTCCTACCAAAGGCATTGGAATCCAAAGTTGTCCTAGATGTCCATAATATTGCTTGTGGTGGAAGGCATGCTGTGTTGGTCACTAAGCAAGGTGAAATCTTCAGCTGGGGGGAAGAGTTGGGAGGTAGGCTCGGGCATGGAATAGATATAGATATTGCCCATCCAAAGCTTATAGATACCCTCGCAGGTATGAACATTGAACTAGTAGCATGTGGTGAGCATCACACTTGTGCTGTTACTCTTTCTGGGGATCTTTATACATGGGGTGATGGTGCATACAATTGTGGTCTTCTAGGGCATGGAAGTGGAGCAAGTCAATGGATGCCTAAAAGGGTAGGTGGTGACTTGGAGGGCATACATGTATCATATATCTCATGTGGACTTTGGCATACAGCTGCTGTAACATCTGCTGGCCAGTTGTTTACATTTGGAGATGGAACTTTTGGTGCCCTTGGCCATGGAGATCGTAGGAGCACATCTGTCCCACGGGAAGTAGGAGCCTTGATAGGACTAAGAACAACAAGAGTTGCTTGTGGTGTTTGGCACACTGCTGCCATTGTTGGAGTAACGACTGAATCATCTAGTCTGGGAGTTTCTGGAAGCTCTTCATCAGGGAAACTCTTCACCTGGGGTGATGGAGACAAAGGCCGCCTTGGGAATGGTGATAAAGAAGCTAGACTTTTTCCTGAGTGTGTAATAGCACTAGGTGATGAAAATATGTGTCAAGTAGCTTGTGGGTATAATCTCACAGTTGCCCTGACAACATCAGGACGGGTATATACAATGGGGAGTACTTCATATGGGCAACTTGGAAATCCTGCATCTACTGGTCGGGTTCCAAATATGGTCAAAGGTAATCTAGCAAGTAGTTTTGTTGAAGACATTGCCTGTGGTTCTTATCATGTTGCAGTTTTGACTTCCAAGGGAGAGGTTTATACCTGGGGAAAAGGCAAAAATGGACAATTAGGCCATGGAGACAATGATGACAGAAATACACCTACGTTTGTCGACTTTCTAAAAGATAAGCACGTAAAGGCTGTAGCATGTGGTTCCAATTTTACTGCAATCATATGTCTTCATAATTGGGTTTCTAGTGCTGACCAGTCACAGTGCTTTGGTTGTCATAATCCATTTGGTTTCAGAAGAAAACGACACAATTGTTATAACTGTGGCTTAGTCTTCTGCAAGGCATGCAGTAGTAGAAAATCTATAAAAGCTTCCTTGGCTCCTAACATGAACAAGCCGCATAGGGTCTGTGATGATTGTTTCAATAAACTAAAGAAGGCATCAGAACCTGGTCTGATTACACGAATACCTAAACCCAGAGGCGGAACTGTGAATCAAAAGACCAATGAGGCAGGAGATAGAGAGATTCTGGCTCCCAAATTACAGTCGCAACTCTCCAGACTTTCATCTGCAGAGTCGACTGGTACATCAGAAAGCTTGCATTCCAGGGGTGAAAGATCCCAATCAGATACTGCCCGTATCTTCCCTGTTCTAAATGGAAATTGGCAGTTGGGGGGCCTTTATTCATTGAAAGTATCAAATTTTCTACTTGGAACTACAAAGAAACCTTCTCAAGATTCAGCTTCTAGTTCCAAAATGGCCTCTCAAGCAATACTTCCTCTAACAGGAAGAATGAGTCCACCTCGAGGTTCTTTTGATGATTCAAAGTACATCAATGGCATTTTAAATGATGAAATTACAAGCTTAAGGGCACAGGTAAAATTGTTTTAGCGTGTATAACCTCATTTCCCCTTTTATCCTTTCCTCACTTCTCCCCATAATATATCCAAGCTAACATTTAAACCTTACTAATTATCTCTTGGTGCTGTTGAAAACACTGATGGCTCATGGAGCCCAGGCAAAAGGGTATAAGTTGAGGCTGTGCTTGAGCAAAATAAGATGTAAACCTTTAAAATGAACTGCATAATAATTTATAAAACTAATGACAACACATGATGCAAATGTTCTGCATCAACATAGATCACAAAACTTCAGTCAAACCTATAATTTTGGCTAATTGTGGAAATATTATTATGGCTTTTACTTCATGCTTTGGTTACAATTTTTGCTAAGGCCTAAAATTCCCTTCCAATTGATGTGATGACCCTTTGGATGCTATTTTTTAATATGAGTATTCTGTCAGACTCAGATGGGAGTCATGTTGGCCTTGCTATCAACTTCATCAGATAAAAAAAAAAAAAAGACTCACTAGTATTTTAATGACTAAATAATTTCTGAAGGAGATTTAAGACTTGGTGGCTATTGACATAAATGATAAATCATACCTGAAGTATGAGACATAAGTATGTTTTCTTAAAATATTTGCCACAATTTTAAATTTGACCAAGTCTAATCTCTCCTATATTTTTATCGAAGTCCAGACTGTGTTAAGCAGTTTTCTAGAGGTTTAAGTACTGCTTAAGATTTATTGCCAGTTGATAACACTTATAGTGGTTTATTAGAATGACCTACTTTCATCATATTTATGCTGGCAATAAAAAACCATAAAATTTCACTGACTAGTCTGAATATATAGAATTTGAAAGCTTGGAGCTCAAAGTTGTAGAGATAGAATATTTATAACAAGCCTTGGCCCAGAGTTAAATTTGGAGCCTTTGAGGCAGGGAAGGGGGTGGGCAGTTGGTCTGCATTGATTGTTTGATTGTTTTACTTATTTTATCGTTATTGTTAAGTTGATTGCAACAAGAAGAAAATATATTTCAATGGAAATACTTTGTAGGTGGAAGAACTCACTTCCAAATCCCGACGCCTTGAAGCTGAACTTGAAAGAAAATCGAGGCAACTTAAGGAAGTCGCTGCAATAGCAGCAGATGAAGCTGAAAAACGCAAATCTGCAAAGGAAGTTATTAAATCGCTTACTGCTCAGGTTGGTTATGAAGTTGCTTAGTTCAACTTCTTTTACATTTGCTTCTGAAGCACTTGCTTAGATGTTTCGTATCAAAGTTGGCTATAAAGAAACCGTCCATATGGATGATGAACATATTACAATTTTAAGTTTGATCTTTGGAGCAATTAGTTCAAAAGCATAAAATCTCCAATTTTTTTGGTTGATGGCTTCTCTCTGTTGACGGGCACAGACATTTGCATTTGGTTGCTAGAATATTCATGTCAATATTAAAATTCCTAGCTTATCCCTCTTAAAATAAGAAAATACATGAGCATAAGCAAGCGCATGCGCGCGCGCGAAGCTCCTAGACATATATATAGGGGACAGGTAGAGAGAGAGAGAGAGAGAGAGATAAACAGAGAGATAGTGGAAATTAAGTGTGTTGTCTATGACTAAGGAATGTAACAGTACTGAACCTTAAGAAATGCAACAATACTGGACCTTATATTTACAAAATATAATATATGCATTGCTAAAAGATCCCTAATTTAATAAGACTTCCTACATTAGAGGCTCTGGGTAACCTTACCATTATAACAAGGCTCACCCTCTTTTATAAGCGTGGTTCATCTTCTTCAATCATTTTTCTTCTGTGAACTTATAAGTAACAATCAGATTATCAAACAACGAACAAGGAAACAATTTGTACTTTGCCACACAATTTGCTCGAGGATTTTACTTGATTACCCACTATTATTAGTAGTAGTAGTATAGTGGAGCTTTGATTTTCCTGACTGTTGAATTTTGAGCTGGTATATGCAATCCATTAACCTGCGAAATTACATTGTAAACTATGTTTTGCATTCTTAAGATTTAATTATCATGTCAAATGTTCTTAGAGTTTACTGTTCTCAGATTTTAGTCTTGTTCATTTTATATGATAATGTTGCGTGCTCTCAATCATAGTTATTTTTCTCAGTTCACATGACTCATAAAATTTGTGCTAGGCCATAAAGGAAGCCACACATGAGCAAGTTTCAAACTTCTGTGGCAGTATTTGCATGAAAACCTTCCAAATTGAGTTAACTGAATGTATCAAAATGTAAGCTGACTTGTTTCTTATTCTTTTTTGGTTAATTTGACTCTAAATGGGGTTCAAACTTCAGACCTCACAGCATGGAGACCACTCTGGCACCACTGAGCCAAAGCTCATTGGTAGATATTTTATTTTTGCGATGTTGTGGTATGACATATGAGGGTGGGGCAGGGGAATTAATTAGTTGTCGCCTGTTCATTCATTTCTGCTGCACTTGCTCTAACAATTTGATTATTATCACACAGTTGAAGCAAATGGCTGAAAAACCACCGGAACGACGTAGCATCAGCCCTGTTTCAGGTTCTATTACAAAACATCCCTCTGGCACACAAAACAAGCCATCGACTGAGAGATATGCTTCAAGTGAACTCTCTCATGAAATTGAGTCCAATGGCAATTCAGCAGATCATCAAATGCTGTCATATAGAACCAAAACTCAAACTGAGAAGCCACAGTGGGTGGTACAACCTGAACCAGGCGTGTACATTACATTGTCTTCCTTGCCAGAGGGTGGTAATGAGCTCAAGCGGATTCGTTTCAGGTACTGATACTAGCCAACTATATTACTTAAAGGCAATAAAGTTTACAACTAACTGGTCCAACTTAATACCTAAGGTCAAACTTTTGTTAGATCATCAAAGCTTATGACTTTATGCTGTCCTACATGCACTTGGCTTCTGATTATAGTTTCAGTGGCTTAACTTGAATCATAACCCATAAATGGTGCTGTGTTAATGGAACTTGTTAGCCATATTTACAGCATCATTGTTGTATCTTTAACTGGCATTAGCAAATAAATTGAGGAATTTAGGCTTAATATGCTTCAAGTTAGCATGCGTGCTATGTGGAATTGAGCTCCATGAATTTCTACTAATATTTGACGATGTGGTATTAAGCTCTGCGCTTCAATTTCACGTGGATACTTTACCATTTGAGATTTATAACTGAACAGTTGCATATATCTATAAAATACAAGACGAAATATTTTGTTTGCCCATTGTGATTGAATGTATTGATTGCCTTGCTCATAGAAAACAGCATAGTTTCTACTTCCTGCAGAATGACAGGATGCATGCAACCTTATGGCCTTTCCATTATTTATCATTTACCAAGTCACCACCACGCCGACTGACTTCTCCATTTATCCCTCGAAAACATATTTAATTTTAAGACATCGGTGATTCTGTGACGTGACTCAATATTAGCATTAGCAACATAATTTTTTGTTCTCTTAAGATTTCAATTATCTTCTACAGTCGGAAACATTTCACAGAACAACGAGCAGAGAAGTGGTGGGCAGAAAATGGATCCAGGCTATGCGACCGACATAACATACAAAGTACAGATTAACATGCGCCAATTTTTTCCATCAGTTTCTCAAATATAAGGCTTGGATAGACTGACGTTACTTTCAATGACCCTCCTCCTGTCCGCTGGAAACTGTAAATTTTTTTTTTCCTTCTCCTAATCTTCCAGTAGAGTTTTCATTGAGGGTCATGGGTCAGAATTTTGCAGGTAGACTGAGACATAAGAGAAGTAAGAATGTAGGGAAGAGGATAAACAAAAAGGATAAATGAAGCGCATATTGAGTTATACGGCACTGTCCTTTTCTTTGCTTTTCTTTTTCTTTTGTTCAACTGTTGTCTTCAAGCTAGTTAACAGAGATGAAAGTAACACGTACATACATGTAAAAAGAAAATACATTTCTGGAATGCATTTCTTCAAAAGGCACAATTTCCCAAGTAATGTGATTAAAGCAATTGGAGAGAAGCCTCAGAGCGAATGCTTTTGTTTTCTTGACTTACTTTTTCTTAGGGTATTGACTTGTAAATTATGTAAATTAGGGTATTAACATAATTTTTATAGTCAGCAACTTATGACTTTGTAATCCTACAAAATTTCAGTACCATCAAATCAAAGTTCCCCAGTCCAATGAAAATGATTATGGAGTGGGAACTAGACGCTCGAAGAAACAAAATGTGAAAAGAAATAAGAGGGAAAAAAAAAGAAAGAAAGAAAGCTGTCACATTATTTTTTGAAATGGCAGGAAGGTTTGAATTTGACATTGTCGTCCTAACCTATATGCATATTTAGTTTATTAAAAAAAATAATCTAAGACAATAATCAAGTCAGAAAAGTTCCAGCCAACTGTAATTATCAATTTCAATTGCGCTGCAACCAGCTTCCTTAACCATCCTTTCTCTTTTTTCAACTAATTTTTCCCCATTATTTGCCAGTATACTCTGTTCTTCCTTTTCCTGGCATTTGTTATGACCTGGTAACCTGCCAGCAACAGCGTAAGTATTGGAAAGAAGAATAGAATCAGTCGGATGTTGATCATCTATTTCAACAAACATTCTTTTCACACGTTCCCCTAATTCAACATTTCCGTAGACTCGACAAGCAGCAAGCAATGAGCGCCATGCGGTAGCATCACTCCTAACCGGCAGTCTTTCAATTAGGTCATGTGCTTCCTCCAGCAAGCCTGCCCGACCTAAAAGGTCAATCAAGCAACCATAATGCTCAATCTTAGGTGAAAAGCCGTATGCTTGAACCATCCTTTCAAAACATTTCAGTGCTTCTATAACTAACCCACCATGGCTGCAAGCACTTAAAGTTCCCAAGAAAGTAACTTCATTAGGTCTAAAACCCTCCTGCTCCATCCTGTAGAACAAAGCAACAGCTTTTCTTGCTTGTCCATGAATTCCATAACCTAAAATCATTGCCGTCCAAGATTTTACATCTTTGCTCACCATCCTTTCAAAAATTTGTAAAGCCTTGTCCAAAAATCCACATTTAGCAAACATATCAACTAAAGCCGTTCCAAGAATTGCATCCAACTCCAATCCCTCCTTTTCTACATAATCACTGAGACAGCACCCTAGTTTTATTGATCCGGAGGCAGCACAAGCCGTCAGCAGCCCTGCTACTGTAGACGAATTCGGTTTCACTCCTTGAAGTTTCATGATCTGCAGCAAAGCTATGGCTTGTTCTAGCAATCCAGCCTTTGCATACTTGTCAATCATACAGTTCCAAAGAATAACATCCTTTTCAACAACTCCATAAAAAATTCTACGTCCTGAATCAATATCTCCCGTTTTTGTGTACATTTCGATCAAAGAAGTGACCACATTTAGATTTGAGCAAAATCCAGTCTTGATGGAATACCCATGAATGGACATTCCTCCAATTGGATCTCCTAGATCAGCAAAAGCAGACAGCACACTCAGCAATGTAGTAGCACTCACTTGCAAACCACTTCTGAACATTTGTCTAAACAATTTTGTTGTCTCAAAGGGCAACGTTGCTTGTAAATAAGCACCCATCAAAGAATTCCAAGAAACCAAATCATTCTTTTCAGGAAATTCATCGAACAACTTCTGTGCATCCCTATTTCTTTTACAGACGCCGTAAACATGTAAAAGTATATTCTTTACATTCGTAAACATCAAATACCCAGATGTCAAAACAATAACATGTATTCCCTGCCCAGTCTTAATAGCCATTTCACGCGCGCAAGCTTTTAGAACTGTTATGAAAGAGAACTGGTCCAACTCGATCCCTTTAGCCCTCAAATTATTGAAAACAGGAAAAGCTTGTCTGAGGCCATCGCTAGCAGAATAGGCTCTAAGCATAGTATTGTACATGAACAAATTTGGGTTCTGTACATTATTAAAGATTAATGCTGCATATTTGACGTCTTGTATTGAAGAAGCAAGAAGCTTGCTTACAGCGAAAGGGTTATTGTCAACACCAGTTTTGACCATAAAACCATGGATTTGAGAGATTTCAATTGTTTGTTTGGAAGATTTGAGCAAGGAGATAACCCAGAATAAGGAGTTGGGAAGTGCGTACTGATGTTTGGACCGGAAATCGATTTTTTTGGTCAAGTTCATGAACTTGGCAGGATTTTGCTGCGAGGTTTCGTCTCATGAAAAATTGCTGAAACTTGAAAGACTTCCGCAATTTTCCGCAATGTGAGCTTATAAGCTAGTCCCCGCGGTTTCTTATTTTTTGGTGTTTTTTTTTGAAAAAAGATCAAATTGATTCAATTAAGAAAGAAAATTTTAATTTTACCCTCAAAGTTCATTTCTTTTTTAATTATTTTTTAAATACATAAAATACATTTACATACTGAGACGAGAATTTTTTTTTTGTCCGATTTTCTAAAAAGAAAAATATTTTTTCCCCAAGAGTCAAACAAGCAATAAAGTGAGGCAACAAAAAATAAATGTAGAGAACATATGAATTAAATTATTGCTATAATTTATATTTAAAAATTATGAATATAATTATTAATCATTAAATTTATTTATGTTATCATAATTAAATTTGTTTCCTAAATCCAGTTATTCTTAATTTCTTATAATATATTTTACTTCCTAATTTATAAAAAAATATTTTCTATTTAATTTATTGATATTTAGAGAAAGATTTAGGTAAGTGTGTTCAACTTTTCTTTTTAATTATCATTTTCAAACTGGACTTTTCGTCCTCATCATATCTTTACCATGTTCTATGTTTACTCAAAGGTTAATTAACTTTGCAACTTTTTATAATTTTATTGAATTATGCTACTAAACTTTTAATTTTGATTATTATAATAAAACAAAATTTCCATAGTTTTACGTAAAAAATAAGGTTTTCAGTTTACTAAAATATAAAAAAAATTATAGTAACAATTTTAGTCTATATGTGTCACAAATATATTTAATATTTAAATTAAAAAAATGCTTAAAATACTAGTATTTGAAAGTAAGCTTCTAAAATATCTTCAGAAATATTTTTTTACAAAAACATCAAACCAACCCTTGGATAAATAAATACTTCTGGAAACTTTGAATTAATAATCGAATATGGCTGAAAAACAAACATTAATGCTTGGATGCAAATAGATAAAACATTGAAATACAAAATAATTCTGTGAAGGTCACCTACTTATGCTCATTTAAGAAATACTACAGCGTTCATATTTTTCTTGGGTACAGTATACTGTTAAAGGAATAAAGGAATTTAGTGAGATGTGAAATGAAATATAATTATCAATGTAATGCAATGAAAACTATATTGTTATATTTATGTTTATTTGGCTGTAGTAACAACGGGATGACCAAAACAAGTTGGCCATTGAGGAGTACAATAACTGCTGTTTCAGAAAAAAATTCAAAACATGGAGGCATGAATTGTAGCACAGGCAGGCAAGTCATCGATGTTCTTATCAGTGATCATTTGCTAATTACAGAAGTAGTGGAGTTAAGGGATATCCAGAACCGAACTATTTCCCCTTTAAAGGCATGAAATTCTTGCCAATGGCTACCCTCTCCTCTTTGAATGGTTGAGTTGATGAGTCGGCAAGACTCGGTATCCTTGAAACACTACCCTTCCCTTTCTTGGCATTTGGTCCTATCTCCTCTATCATATATTTCCACCCATCAATAGGTCTTCGCCGGCTAAATATGTGAGTCTTGATAAAACTAGCTATCTGCAAGCAATTACAATGAGATTGGAAGTAAGAAAAAAGAGAAAGGAAGAAGTCAACAAAACCTTAGGAAATTAGAAAATTACAAATCTGAAAATTCTCATATCCATGAGGACCACCACTAATAGCCTGTTTTCTGCATTTAGACACAAATTTAACCTGTGTTCATATTAATTGGCACTTCATATGCTGGGAGTCCTTGAAGGCCAACACCAAGATTCATCTATAAAGGTGGCAAAATGGAAATTTATGTGTTACATATTAACAAAGACCAAAAAGCTCCTAACTTCTGTTTGAACTTTTGGTACATTATCTTTTTCCTTTGTTTCTATTTGTTTTAGTTAAGCAAGGCCTTAATTGAAAACATGATGGTTGATCAGAAAAAAATTTCTTTACTACAACTGCCAACTGGGCAAGAAAAACATAACAAGCAAAGCACAACAATGTTGACCCACCTGGAATTTACTGTACGCAATTCGACGATCAAATTCCTGGAGGAGAATATCTTCTTCCCTTTGTGACATCTCCCATATGTTTCCATCTTGTGTCTTGGATGTTGTCTCCCAACCATCAGGCTTGCTTTTAAACTCAGAAGAGCTTGGGACTTTTGGGTTGTCCAAGTCATTATTGGGAGTATCAAAAATCCTGCAATGCAACAAGTTCACCAACAACTCAACATACAATGCCTATATGAGTATATGTTCAAAACTTGCTATGAACAAACAGCAAAGTTTTCAAGCGTCCAATGATTTGAATGTCTGGTAAGTAATGTAATTCTTCTAATTCATTGTGCTTACTATAGTATCACTACCTGAGGAAGAAAAGGAGGTGGAGAGGGAGAGATTACCAGCACTTGCCAGCTGCAAATGTTTATCAGCAATTACCAGAAAATAAAATAAAACAAAAGAGAGAGCAAAAGTTTTTGAATTCTTCAATAAAGAGTTTGAAATTTAGCAAGAGATGCTTTATGCTCAGTGAAAAGAGGAAAAAAAAAATGTCAACTTCTGATTTTAAAATGGAAAGTTCGACCTTGGCCTGAAATCGGTTCAAAATTTTTGTTTTTAGAAAAACTACTTCAGTGCATGTGCACCTATCTAAGCTTCAGCTCCAAAGTTAGCTAAGATCCTCATTTCTAGTTGGGACCTTAATTTGAAACTAGCTTAATACCAATCAACATAAGCACAATTAGATAAATATCTGCTAGCATGCACTAAAGCAATATTTTTTGATTAGCAGACTGCACCAATGGTTGAAACGATATTGCCATAAAAAACAACGTAAGTTCACATTTCATTTTGCAACAATGAGCGGTAATGGTTCAAAAGGAAGGAGGGGAAAACGGCAAATTTTAGAATTTTTATCCATCCGTTTTGATTAGCAGAATTTTCTTTTTTCTTGAAAAAAAAGGAAATCCACCATGGCAATAACACATAAAATAAGATCAATTGATAGATAGAACGAAGAGAAATTTCCGCAACATACTCAGAGCAGCTATCTAGCAATCTGTCAATATCATCTGCAGCGCCTACACCTGAATCCCTCAGCTTAGCCTCCTCCTGCTTCTCAATCTCCTTCATCCACAGCCCAGCATGGATTCTCTGTTTCTTCAACCTATAATCCTTCTTCATATTCTCCAAACTATAAAGGGAGCTACCATTCTCAATTCCTTTCTTCTCTTCTTTATCTTGTTGCAATTGTTGAGTATTCATCTTTTTCCGCCTCTCGTTCCAGTTCTCATTCATTTCCTCCACAAATGCCTTAGTCTCTGCGTCCACCTCTGGCGACAGCACCACCGTCGATTCTGTCGAAGGGAAATTAACATCCGTCTCCCATGAAGCTCGGTTTTTATCTGTGAGGTCCTCCGGCAGCCAGGCAGTTTCCCAGGCATCATTCCATTCGTTGTCGCCGATTTTAGTGGATAGGGAATTGAAAGGAGTATTTGAATTCAAATGCATTTTAGGGATTGCAGAGGTGAGTCCATTGATTGGACTTGCTCTTCTCAGGGCAATAGCTGCTAAGCGTTGAAGAGAGTGCATATTTGGGTTGCTTAGAAGTTGAATCAGATTTCACACCGGGAAATCAAGCGATTTGGTTTTAAAACAATTAGCTTTGATTAGTCGCAGAGATCATTTTGGGGTTTTCTGGGTTTTGCAATTTTGCATTAGGGTTTATCAGGACTCCGCCATGGACGTGATTTAGGATACTTAATACGACGTCGTTTATTACAAGAAAGATGAGCATCGATTATTGAAGTATTAGATTGGTCTGCGTGAATGGGCTTTTAGGCCTGCCCAACACATAACCAAGCGAGCCTAGGCTTAGGGTTTTACACAAAAATGAAACACCACATATATAAACGCTCCTTGCTTGAATGTCTCTCTTTCATTCGTCGTCTCTCCACCGATTCCTGCAATAAGATCGCAGGGAAAAGCACCGGCGGCTTACAAGCATGGTGCACGTCTCTTTTTATCGCAACTGTGAGTTTTACTGTTTCTTGATTTTCTCTGCTTTTTTGGCTGCTTTATGCAGTTATTTAATTTCAACTTATGCTTCTAATATGCATCTTGGTTATGTAGCGTTCTTACTTGCCATTGTTTTTTTGTTCTTTCGAAGTGATTTATTAAGTTATCTATTTGTTTGATTAGTAATTTTTTTAATGTTTTTATTTGATTTGCTTGCAATTATCTGAAATTGAAAAGTAAGTGCCGGCAACAAGGAAATAAAAACTTGAAAAATTGCAAAATCGCATATCTTTCCTTACTTAGATAAGTTATTCGGCAAGTGGAGGAATTAAAGGTTTCATAATAATGAACAACGTTTGCTCATACTTATAATAGCTAGTGATCATATGTGCTGCATAACAGAGTTCAAGGTTATGGCTTTATAGTATAACACAATGTTATCATTTTGTGTTGTTTTCAAGTTTTTGTATTTGCTTTCAAAATCCAATAGTTTTAAGAATTTGACAAGACTTTGAATTTAATCTTAGGATTAAATTGTTACGGTCAGTACGTCAATTACTTTCATTGTGTATATTTTTTGTCATTTATCATAACTACCAGACCTTCAATAGATGGGAAAACATTTAAGAAACCAAGACGTCCCTATGAGAAGGAGCGTTTGGATGCTGAGCTGAAGCTTGTTGGAGAATATGGTCTCCGCTGCAAAAGAGAGCTTTGGAGGGTTCAGTATGCATTGAGCCGCATTCGTAATGCAGCAAGAATGCTTCTCACCCTCGATGAGAAAAACCCGCGTCGTATTTTTGAGGGTGAAGCACTTCTGAGGAGGATGAATAGATATGGACTTTTGGATGAGAGCCAGAACAAACTTGATTATGTGTTGGCCTTGACTGTGGAGAACTTTCTTGAGCGCCGTCTTCAAACTCTTGTGTTCAAGTCTGGTATGGCTAAGTCTATCCATCACGCCAGAGTGCTCATCAGGCAAAGGCACATTAGGTATGAATATTCGTCTAGACTTGGTTTTCTTTGTTATAGGACATTATTTCTTATATTTCTTAGATTTTTCCTAAAATGGTTAGTTCTTATGTACGCGGTGGTATCTTTGAATTGTCCAGTTATTTTTGTAGAATGAAAAGGTTTTTTATCTTTCAGGTTCTTTTTCTCAGTCTTCGTCCTTATTTGTGTTTAGAACTGTTCATATATTTGTGGTTTAGGATCACAATCACTGAAATAACCATATTTGTTGAGCTTGTGGATGTATGTTTGCTCACGATTTTTTCACATTTGGTGCATGAGTCTTTCGGACCAACTGATCTGTCCATAACGTAATTTTCCTTTGCCACATACTCAAGGTTTAGGATCATATTCCCATATATCATCAATCTTGGTTGTAGTCACATCCTTATATTTTGGTCCTATCATCTGCTCCTTGAGAACTTATTCCTTGAGATATCGTTGGGATGTCTTGCATTGAATAGATTTTGTTCCCTTTTTCTTCTAAGCGCTTTAGGCATTGGTACTGTGTTAATTATTAAATTTTTCAATTAAAAAAAAATTAGTCATTCTCTTGACTTCATATTCTTTTAAATTATGCTATTTTTGGATTATTCATTGTTATGGCCTCTTTAATAATACTTATTTTGGATTGTTAGGGTTGGGAGACAGGTAGTTAATATTCCCTCTTTTATGGTGAGGGTTGATTCACAGAAACACATTGATTTCTCACTCACAAGTCCATTCGGTGGTGGTCGCCCTGGTAGAGTGAAGAGAAAGAATCAAAGGGCTGCCAGCAAAAAGAATTCTGGCGGCGATGGTGATGAAGAAGATGAAGAGTGAGCAAGTTTTTGTTAAAGACTATCTAAGAGATTTTGTTATTGATGGGTTTTTCTTATTGGCCGTTCATTTTATTTCCTATCTATATATGTTTTTTTTCCTGAGAATCTTTAATGTTAGACAGTATTTTCATTCAGTTCCTTTTTATTTTTACCTTTTGAAAGTTTCTTTTGCTACTATAAATGTAATAATGGATATAATTATTCACTTATTTTACCAAGTTCATTCAGATCGGCAGCTTCTGCCGGTAGTAAAGGTTTGGAGGAATTTGATTTTTCTCAGCCTGTTCGCCCCCAAACAAAGGATCTCTACCTAATGATATAAATTTTGAATGAAATCAGCATGGCTTCTTATAAATGCCATTGTGCATATTATCAGTAAAATGTGCAACAATCCATTTTTCCTTCACAGTATGCAAAATCCAGCAAATTTTTCCTCTTTTTTTCTCTCTTGTTTCCCCCTTTGTGTACGGTATATACGATTTTATGAATGGGTTGCAGCCAAAGTGAAGTAGCTTGCTGGAAAGCTGGTTCAATTGTTCTTCCTTCCATGCTTGGCTTGTAAGATGGAAGTGCAAGTGGTGTGTCCAATTTGTGGCTTGGAGGAGGAATCGACCTTGAGTAATTTACGAATATAATTTATGTTTCAGAAAAAAGAAAAAAAATGAAAGTCCTTGTTCGTAGGTCCTGTATTTGAAACTGGCAATATTAATCAATATAAAACAATTAGATAAATAAGTTGCAGTTAGGCCAAAACGGTCATTCTGTCTTTGAACAAAAGCTCGAACGACCTGCCGTCGCATGGAGACTTCATTTACACAATTAGATTGGGCTTTTTAATAATGGGTTTGGCTGAGCGTTAATCCAAACAATCAGGCCCGCCCAAAAGACACGACAAAGCTGGCTACGGTTAGGTTTTACACACAAACAAATAGTAAAAGTTCTAATGAAAAACGACATATATAAGCGATCTTCACTTATAAGGCTCTTTTCTTCCGTCCTTTGATCGTCTTCTTCGTGTGCTCTGCAATAAGACAGCGGAGGAGAGCACCGTCAGCGAACAAGAATGGTACACGTCTCATTTTATCGCAACTGTGAGTTTTACTAGTCCGTTTTCTTTTTACTATTGCTTGCTTTGGCTATTTTTTCTGGTCTGCTTTACCATTGACGGTCTTCTCTTTTTAGGCTGTGTTTTATTTACTTATTCTTTTCGCATTGTGCAGTGTGGTTATGCAATGTTCTTATCTGTGATTGATTTTGTGTTTCATTTGAGGTGGTTAATTAAGTTTTCTTTTTGTTTGATTAGCAAATTTTTGTATGCTTTATTTGGTTTTCTTCTTGTTTAGCAATCCGGACGGCAGATTTAGAAGTTTGTATGTCAACTTTCTTAATTGAAAAGTAGTGAAAAAAAGCCAAATCACGTTCACATTTTTTTTTTGTGCGGGAATGAAGTAGTTGCATAAAAATGCGCCACATTGGCTTATACTTGCATTTGCTTGTGCTCGCATATACTGCATAACAAAGTTCAATTCCATTGCTATATAATAGGAACAAAGTTTGTTTGTTATCATTCATAAGCATTTCTGCTTTGTGAATTTTGACAAAGTTAATGGGAAAATTTCTTGTAGTTCTTATTGTAAATTCTTGTTTTTATGGTTCGTTTGGTTGTTATACTGGGTATGGTATCCCATGTGTCACTTAAGCAATTCTATGATTTTCAATAGATGGGAAAACCTTTAAGAAACCAAGACGTCCCTATGAGAAGGAGCGTTTGGATGCTGAGCTGAAGCTTGTTGGAGAATATGGGCTCCGCTGCAAAAGAGAGCTTTGGAGGGTTCAGTATGCATTGAGCCGCATTCGTAATGCAGCAAGAATGCTTCTCACCCTTGATGAGAAAAACCCACGTCGTATCTTCGAGGGTGAAGCACTTTTGAGAAGGATGAATAGGTATGGTCTTTTGGATGAGAGCCAAAACAAACTTGATTATGTGTTGGCCTTGACTGTGGAGAACTTTCTTGAGCGCCGTCTTCAAACTCTTGTGTTCAAGTCGGGTATGGCTAAGTCAATCCACCATGCCAGAGTGCTCATTAGGCAAAGGCATATTAGGTATGGATATTTGCTATTCCTTTTGGGAGTCTAGCTTTGACGTTTTCTGTTACATGTTTACTGAACCTGTGTTGTATGTCATTTGTTGGGAAAGAAGTTATTATTTACTAAGAGATCCTAGTTCTGTGACATGAGGCATTAATTAATGGCTATTTGTAGTAGTCTTTGAAAATGATGTTTATAAATAGGTGATTGTGGTGGACGTACACAAATTTGCCAAATCATGTAAAATTGCTATGCTCTTCTTTCTTCTTTTCTAATCTGTGTGCATGTATCTACTGTGTGATTTCTACTAATACTTTCATACATTTAGATTTCTCCTGCAATGGTTGTGGTTTATCTGTGAACTGTGCAATCATATGTTAATCTTGAAGGTAACCATTTCATGTGTTCATATGTGTGCTGTTCAAGATAACAATCAAAGAAGTAATGCCAGTCATTTGACTTTTCTGAATTACTAGGTTCATCTGGTACAAAGTTGTTTCCATGTGTAGAATTATGGTCATAAATGTATGAGACCCAGATATTGACCACGCCTTTTCGTAAAAGCTAGTCATTTCACATTATATAATATAATGCTACTATTGGATTATATATGGATGTTCCACCTTTTAATGTTTATTTTGGCCTGTTAGGGTTGGGAGACAGGTGGTTAATATTCCCTCATTTATGGTGAGAGTGGACTCACAAAAGCACATTGATTTCTCACTTACAAGTCCTTTCGGTGGTGGACGCCCTGGTAGAGTGAAGAGAAAGAATCAAAGGGCGGCCAGCAAGAAGAATTCTGGTGAGGATGGAGATGAAGAAGATGAAGAGTAAGCTGCAGCGGTCACATAACAATGATTGATGATTTTGTTAGGATATACTTGAGTTTTTCTCACTGAACACTTCTTTTGATGGACTTTCTTTTAATTTCCTATCCACAAGATGGTTTTTTGAGAGTCTTTAAAGTTGGCAATTATTTTCCTCAAGTTCTTTATTTTAGATTCTAAGATTTCTTTTGCTATTGTCAAAGGAGAATATACATGTACTTGTTCAACTTGCTCAGGGTGTCTTTGCCAGAAAGAATGTAATCTTTCTCTTCTATTTCTGTATCTCCATATTAGCCAAATTGGACAAGCAGATGACTCCCGATAATTGTGTGTTTTTCAGTGTTTTTCTCTCTTACAAATTTAATGTATCCATATTGGGCTAGAGCGGGTCGGAAAAGAATCTAGCCCAAAGCACTCTATGCTGCTCAATTGAAGTGCGCTTGTCCAACAAGTCGACTGGGCCTAAGTGAAAAATGATAAACTATTATTATTACTATAATAATAATAATAATAATTTCTTAGTCAAATTGATAAACAAAAGAGTTTACTTTGGATAGAAGTATTAAAGTGCCAAAATGACTCTGAGCGACCTACCTACGCTACAGCCGAAGAATAAATTTGTTTCGTGATCAATCAAAAAATGGCTGGGTCCGGCGGACCGGCAGGGTAATAATAATAATAATAATAATGTTTCGTGTTTGTTCGGTTCAGTTTTAAATCTAACCAATAAATTTATATAAAATATTGAATTCAAAGGGAATAAATCAACAAACCTAAATCTCTCTTGAATAACTGGTTTAATAGAATCGAAATGGCTGTTCCATCGGTGATTTTGCACACCCTGCCTGGACAATTTAATCAGTGATAATCAACGTAACATTTCATCTCAGTCCCATCAAATCAAAACTAAAGTTAACAATTAAGCAATTGTAATTATAATCTGTTCATCCCATTTCTGTTTGGCATCTTTGCCTTTTATGGTATATCCGTTTTCAAGGAATATGAAATTTCACATCACCTACGATTCTTTTAAAGATCAAATCTTATATTTTGATTTTCCCCAAGATTTTCTTTTTTCAAGAAAAAAAGCAAAGTTATTCTACTATATCAATTACCGAATTAAATAAACCTAAAAAATAAATTAAAAAGGAGGTTGTGGTAGGGTTGTTATCGGATTAACAACATATTTTTCGTTACAAAAGGATCTAAATTTTCTGAATTCTCTAATAAATAAATTCTCTTATCACTACAAATATTTATTTTATCCAACCTAATCCAGTTGGGTAAAATTCTATCAATTTATAACAATGGTGGGTATGGATATATACCATATGATTGAGCTGACCCAAGTCAGCCCAATTAATTTTTTCTTTTTTTCCTTAAAAAAATGGTCTCTTTTTATTTATTTTATATATTTATATATATTTAATCCGATCTGATCCGAATTAATTTTTTGAATTCGATTTGAACGAACAAGGAATATCTGATGGATGTGTTTTTTGTTGGGAAGTCGGGTAGGGATGATCCTCTCTACTTCTCACACGTATTTTTAGCTAAGGTCTTTGTCTTGTTGGTGACTTTTCATTGGTGGAGGAATTCTTTTTTTCATTGATTTTCTCTAGGGTTATTTTCACTAGAAGAGCCTCCTATAGGGGTAATCACTTAATTTGTATCTGTAAAATGCATAAACTCACCAATTCGTAACAGTAAAATGCTTGTCGCCGAAATTGTGAAATTCCGATGACAGAATTGCTACGTATTTCACGCGTGGCTTTTTTTTTTCATGTCAGCATTTTCCTCTCTCCTCCATCTCCATCAATACCCCAATAAAAAATTGTTGTGTCAAAAATATTGATCAAAGGGACGATCGGAGCAGAGGAGTCGCCGGAGCTCGCCGGAACCGAGCACCGAAAGCAGAGATGGCATCGAACAGTAGAGCAACGACTTAGATCACGTCTGAGAGCTCCCATCGACACCGGATCGTGAGGAACAGCAGCTGAGATCGCACGCTTGACTCCTAGAGATGGTGGCTGAAGCCTGAGTCGCGAGTTGCTATCCAGATAGCACGCGGAGGAGAAGGGCACTGGCCTGGTTCGCGCAATAGTGAGGAGGAGGGAGACAGCGACAGAGAAAGGAGCTGTGGCGGTGGCTGGAGACGCGACGTGTGGTGCTGCGTGTTGTGGTCAGGCGTGCGCAGAGAGAGAGAGGGTGAGAGTGATAGAGAAAAGAGAGGCAGGGAGAGAAGAGTGATAGAGAGAGAAGGAGAAGGCTGTGATGGTGGCCGGAGTTGCGGTAGCGGTGGCTGACATGGAGGAGAGAGAGGAAAATGCTGACATGGAAAATAAGAGGGTTAAAAAACGCCATGCTTGAAATGCATTCATTGGAATTTTACAATTTCGGCAATATGCATTTTACTGTTACGAATTAGTAAATTTAGGTATTTTACAAATACAAATTGAAGTGGTATCCCATTAAGTGATATTACTCTTATAGTTTAGGCCCTTCTAGTAAAAATAACCTATTTTCTCTATCTATGTACTGGTTTTCTTTGATTGATTAAATTTTAGATTTATGGAATTAATTAATTTCCCAAATTATATGGTTCCTTATTTTACTCTTTTTTATTTATTTTTTTTATCTTTCTTTCTTCTTTCTTCCAAACAGAGCGTTCAGTACATAATTGGAATTGGCCGGCAGCAAGCCAAGGCCTAAAAAATATAATTGGAATTTGACAGAAGAAAGAAATACATAACCATCAAGACAGGCTGTTCTCTCAAAAGACGCTGTCGTACACGTATTTTGGTTCTTTCATCTTCTTTTTTTTTCTTGTGGTTGTAGGGTTATGAAATTGACTCTCTCTTCTCTCTCTCCTTCGGTACAAATATTTGCTTCTTTTGTCTATATTTGGTCCCTTTTCTCTCTTCCTTTCTCATTAATAACCTTCATCAAGTGGGAGTTTTTTTTTAAAAAAACTATTTTTTTGTGTAAATTTAGAAATAGTGGTTAGCAAAAGCAATGCTACATAGATATTTCCTTTCTTTCTTTTATTGATTTATTGAAATATCCAACCACAACTCTCTCGACTTCCTAATTTTCTTTTTATTAGCTTTCGTGTTTCTCCTATTTAATTGAAATAATTTAAATAAAACTTTCACAATCATAACGATTTCGGATTATAAATTCATAATTTTATAATTAAAATCTCCCTATAATGCAGTCAACTCACACTAATGTAATGGATTTATTTAATAAAATTAACTGTTTATTTGCTGGTAAATGATTTAGTAGCATTTAACTGGTAGCTATTTGAATAGTTTTTAATAAAACGTGAAAAGTTAATGTTACATAATTTAACATTTAAATTCAAATGCTATATTATCAAATAGTATAAATTAAAATTCTAAAAGCCGTTTAAAAAGCTGTCGAATATCTTTTAATTATTTTCTATTATTATTATTATTTTAATGCAGCAATTGCCCCATTCATCTTTCATGAAATAGAATATAGTAGATCCTAGTTTGATTGATTACTGTGGATAGATTGGAGGCCATGTTCCTCCATTTTGTGGAAAGGTATTGTTTGCCACTAAAACGAAAAATAACTAGACATACTAATAAGCTTTTATTTTTTAAAATATATATATATATATATATTCAACCAGATAAAAGAAAGAGATGGACCTATTATATAATTAATATTTGGGATTAAGGTTGATGAATATATAGTTGTAACCAAAAGAATTAGAGAAGAAGTTGCAAAGTTATATGGAGAAGGACAACCTTATTTTGACCAAAACGACAATGGCATACACAAAGTGAAAAATGGAGGATATTACAAGTAACTTTTGTCTGCCAATGAGGTCTAGAGATGCCCATTGTCTTGATTCTAAGATTCATATACTAAAAACAAACTATACAACTTAACAAGGACCGTCCACAGGTTATGATTTATTTTCCATTCCAAGCAAAAGAGTAACAATAATCATAGAGTGGAGAATTTTTTCTTTTGATGTGAAAGTTTTGTATTATGGGAATATTGTAGCGACTATTTCAATTTCTTTTCTCATAATATTCAAAGGATATATATATATATAAAATAAAATCATAACGGGTACGGCACGGCACGGCCCTTTTACTATCTTGTTTTGACATTGTCTTTTCTATTTAATAAATAAATAAAATTTTGTCAATTTTCAATGTCTAAATTAATCAAATGGAATGACTTCAACTCTTAGATACAATCAGCCAAATAAGACCGGAACTGATGATTCAGCAAATATATTTAAAATAATAGAACCATCCTTTTCCCATAATAATTAATATACTAGCATTTGGATTTTGTTGATTATGGGTTTTAGTAGACGAAAACGAAGAGGCTCTAATATTTCTTCCGGTCCACACCTAGCCAAGTAGTCATTTGCGGCAGCCTCATGTTTAATCCCCACACCCTATGCCACATGTTAATGCTTTCCAAGTAAAGAAGTTGGAAGATGACAAGGACGCTCCTTTTAGTTGTTTTAATAACTGTTTGCTATTATAATCACTTTCAGCTATTAAGTTTTAGTTAATAACTATATATAGCGGTTTAAATAATTGTAGTTAACAGATCCAATCCCAAAAAGAAAAATAAATAAGTATTTATTTAACCTAAATTTATAATATTAGCACCCAAATAATTAATAAAAGATTTTTTAAAAAATTATTATTATTATTATTTTCATTGACTGATTATAAATTTTCTCCTTTCAACGGAGAAGATAACTTAAATTGATTTTTATGTATGAGGTGTCATAACTAAAATAAGTGTTTTCTATTAATAGTTTAAATTGTCCGCTTAAAGAAAAATTACTTATCCAGAAACTGCCACGCGTTCAGAATTAGCACAAGTCCTCGCCAAAGAAGCTGACAATTACTCATCCAGAAACGACCCCGCTAATTGAAAATTATTATAGTATTAAATAATCCAATTTAAAAACTTATTACCAAATTAGAAATATTAAAATTTTTATTTTAAAAATTATATTAATTATACAATAAATTAGTATTTTGTATATACAAGTTAAAAATCCTACTTATTAATATATAATTTAACCCTTAAATTTTGATTAAAAAATTTTTTAGCACTATAAACTTTAGAATCGACTTTATAACATCTTAGACTTTACTTGTTATAATAATCTTAAATCTTTTTACAGTAAAAATGTTTAAAATTTTTTACTTTTATACACAAAATATTAATTTAATATAACATTAAAATAATTATTTTATATTTTAAAAATTTAATTGATCTACTTTTATAAATTAAAATGGTTGATAAATCAAGTAAAATTTTTAACTTTTGCAAATTAAATAATTCAGTGGATGAAAATAGAAAATGAGATGCTTGTGCGGCAAATTTTGTTTATAAAAAATACAAGAGTAAATTGATACATTAAGCCGGCAGCATTGATAATGTTGAGAAGTGCATGTATGGACACATGCATGGCGGACAAACATTGCCTCGTCAGCATTTCATTATCATGGGACTTCTCCCTCTGGAGCCTGTTCCTTCCGCTGTGCGGGTCCCACAAAAAATTTGTGCCTTGTTGCAGCGGTACCTTCTTCTATTATTAATTTACCTTTCGCCAAAAGGGGTAATGGGTCCCATTTTTTGCTCCCGTACTGCACTATCATATCATATCCTGTTTTACGCAATTTCACAGTCGCTAATTATTAACCAGTAGCCTTTATTTCTTATTTTAAAAAATATTAGAATTGTTTTCGTTTGTGGAATAAGCCAATCACAACTTTCTTATTGATAGAATGTATACTAAATAAAATATATTATAAAACTCATAAATTAATTGTACTTTCAAAAAGAAAAATAGTTTATAATTTGGAAAAAAAAAGGAAAATAAATCTATAGTTACTGGCCGGAGGAAATATTTAATTTTCTAAAATTCTAAACCATCAAAAATCTTCCATTTGCACACACAGTGCTCACAACACATTTAATCGAGATGAAGAAATAAATGTTGGTAGAGGGTCGTCGGCAGTATATTTAATAAATTTTGGCACATAGGTCTAAAAGCGTTTTTGGCAGTTATCGTTGGTTTTCATTAAAGTCGAGCTGCGCGTTGTTTAACGAAAAAAAAAATTTTAAATTCTAGATTTGAATTTTTCTTTTTTCTTTGTATAATAAAATTGAGGTTTAACTCGTCGTGGTACGAGAAATATATATAAATATATTTGTGATAATGTAGTTGTTGAAGTTAAAATGCTTTTTTTTTTCCTTTTTTTGACAAAGTTAAAAAGTTATTAAGCCGCCAAACATATGGATAAATAAAAGTTCTGTTAGTTTCATTTTTAAGAAATTGACAGCAAACATGTGATGTTAGCAAATTAAACATTTGAATTATAAAAAACAAGTCCTAAAATGCTAAACTGTCACAGTGTTTTTCTATATTTTCTCCTTTTTATATAAATATAATAGCATAAGTTTTTCATCGCAGTTAAGTTACATGAAATATAACTCTTATTTTATTTAGAGATTGTAATAATTTAAGCTAAAGAAAATAATTTTTAAATTCGATCTTTACTAAATATAATTACATAAAAAAATAAATAATATTAATTGTGATTAAATCCGAGTAAAATTAAACTGTTCAAATTATCAGGATTTAAAAAATATATATAATTTCATATTGAGAAAAAAAAGGGGTTTTCTTTATATCTAATTTAAACAATATATTTTTCACATTAATAATTTGATATTTCTTTTGTTATGCATGAGCTTGATGATGTCCTTTAATTCTGTAAAACGGTGGCCTGCCCTCAGTGTGAAGATAATCTCCTTCCTCTTTTGGCCTTGTCAAGTTGATAAATACCCATAAGTTATAACTAATTAATAAAGTGAAAAATAAGAAAAAAAATATAAAATGAATATTAGGTAAGAAATTCCCATATTTTTCTTGTTCTACATTTTAAATTTTTTTATCCTTAGAGGGTAAGGGAGGAGCTTCAATAATTTTTACAAAAAGAAGACTAAATGAACACTTAAAAATAGTTCTCATTATATATTTTCTCCCATTCTTACTCTTCTTTCCTTTTAAACCCCTAAAATCTGTCTTCTTTTTCTTCTACACCCCTAACCCTCCAACTGGCTACATGAACAGTTCAGATTGCAACAGAGCATAATAGTTAGCGTTAGCATCTTCAATCTCCCATAACACATCACAAAAACCAGACCCATCCACTCCATTAAACCCTTCATACTCATACCCATCTCCAACACTGCCACCGACAACTTCTTCTCTGTTCGGAATCCCAAGTTCATCATCAGAAGCTTCCAGAAGATGCCTTATAAATCTCTCTTTATCGTCTTCATAGTCTTCCTTCAACAAACTAGAAGACGAAGATGAAGAAGAAGAAAAAGAATGATCTTCATCTTGTACGGCGGTTGTTATGGCCGTCGGTATTTCATTTTCCCGGTCCGTTACGGTCCTTGCGGCGGTTATTTCTTGTTGTAGGGTAGTTATAAGAGAAGATAGGTCTTCATTTGGCTCTTCCTCTTCTTCTTCAAGAAGAGAGAGAATATGGTTATATGACTTATGTCTTTTAGATTCTTCATTAACATCTTCCATTTGAGTTTCTTCTCTTTGGCGCTTTAATGGTGTGTCCGCCATTAGAGACGGTGAGACAGTGAGATAAAGGACTTTCAACGAGAGGAGAAATAAAGGCAAAGAAAGAAAGGGTGAGGAGAGAGAGAAGAGTCTTGAAAGGGTTATATAGAGGGGAAGAGGAAAGTGGAGTTGCGGTCAAATGAGTGAAAAAGAAACTTAAAAAAAAATATTTATCTTATTTAATTAGAGAGAGAAAAAGATGCTCGAGAAAAGAAACGCTATTGTGTGAATGATGACTTGGTGTACGTTTGTGTTTTGGCCGCTGGATGGGAGGTTCCATAGAGATTGGTAATCAATGGTTGTGAATGCAGGTGGATAATAGTGAAAGATTAAAGACAAAAATAAGCCAATGAAAAAAGAGACAAGTGTATGATGTAGTGTAATAAAGGTACAGGTGCAGAGTCACGCCGGGTTGTACAAGTGGCGGATCTCTTTAAAATATCGTTTCTTTTGCTTATCACTGTACAATTACATTACAACCTCCTGCAATCAATTAAATGAATTTTTTTATTTATATTGTAGTGTACAGAATATAAAAATATTGTTTTCGATATGATTTTTTAATATAATGAAGAAATGAATTTACTTCTTCTATACTTGGTCTCGCTGGTATCATTTTTGGATTCAGACCAAAATCAAAGTTAAAACCACCTGTTCACTAAAATCGCACTGATTTAGGGAATTTTATAGTTGAAGTTCAAATAATAATAATAATTATAAGAAGAAAAAAATAATAAATGAGCTGAGTTTTCAATTGAATCGAACTATGTCTAATGAAAAATTAAATATAAATCATTTAAAACCGTGATTAAGTAAATAATTAATTCTCGTAAATTATAATAAAATATTTATTAATGTGATTAAATTATATTTTAAAAAATTAGGAAAATAATTATCATATTTAATATAATTATTAATATTCTAAAAAATTATCATAAAACGAATTATATTTATGCATAGACGAGTATTTACCTTAGAAACCAAGAGAAAAAGAAATGGGGAAGAAAGAAGAAAAGCAAAAGGGAGAAAACCAATTTGCTTTAACACTTCGGCAGGTAAAGGAGAGTGCATATTGCCTAACATGGGATGAGATTGGGAGAGTTGAGATGTGTAGAGTCGGTATAGGTGATGAGTGATTTTGCCTAACGTCACATTCATTTAACTTCTCTAGGTATTATGCAAAGATTTTGAGAGGAAAACAAGGGAAGTAAAAGACAAATGAAGGTTATTTTTGCCATTTGGAAGAATCTTTTGAAGATTGTTGAGCTCTTGATTGCTCTGTCTATCCCAAAATACAAGTTTTTTTTACAAGAATTAAAAGAGCCATGAATTCTCTTAAATTATATAAAATTAAGGATGAATCGATTAAATTATCCTTTATTTCAAAATAAATATTTTTTTTAAAATTTTAGAAACTCGTTTAAAATTTTGTAAATTATCATAAATAAATATAATTTTTGTTAAATTATCCTTAATTTTAAAATTAAGGATGAATCAATTAAAGTGCGAACGATAAAACTTGCTTATATCTAATTTAGAAACTCGTCTATAGATTAAACCAATAATAATATAAAATTTTAAAAAATTATATCATTTTTTGTTCTCAGCAGATAGTTAGAAACATGATCATTCCAGAAAAAAAATAATTTGATCCACAGATCGAGTCTATAAATCGGACATTGATAAGTCATTTGGAGAATGAACCCACTTCCACGTGTGGAATCGCATATCCTTTCTTTAAGACGGATAGACGGAACTGTCTGTAGAGTTAGAGTTGGGAAATTGGAAGTATGCTTTTAGAGTAAATCCAGAGCTTGTGGCTTTTGCGATACCTCACGGGCTTTTTTAGCTTATCTTTTTTGTCAGATTCACAAATTCTTTCTTATGTTCACACGATTCTCTTTCTCTGATGTTCTATCCTTTTCTTTTTTCGGTTCATACAATTACTCAAAAGTCGCAATCTTACAGTTAGGTTACGTTTATAAAATATATCTTTAATCATATTAAATGGAAGTAATTATATTATTTTTAAAAAATATCTAAGTGATTTGTATTAAAAGATTTCAAGTTTGATTGAATCTAAGTAAAATATAATTAATTATAAGATTGATGGTTGAATCAATGGAATATGTTCGCTTTCCGATAAATATGATATTTAAATGTATTTATCCTTTTGAAGGTTGATCCTGATTGATTATATTTTGAAGGCTGTTGTCAATTTAAGTGTTCTTAATCAGTATTTGTAATATAACATTAATTAATTAATTGCATCTCAAATAATAAACCTAAATAAAATAATTTCGCAACTAATTTCTGTAGTCAAGCAATTTTATTTTTTGGTAACTAAACTTAATAAACTATTTTCTTTATTTTTTACATGCCTTCACGTTCAAGTCTAGAAATTTTATAAATAAATTTCTCCGGTTTTACTAATCCAAACGCATTTTAATTATTATTTATTTAGGTTTACTTAGAAATTGGAATATATTAATCAATTTGAGTCTAGAAAATCTTTGTTTGAAAAATAAAAATTGAGATGAGAAGTCTCTGCAAGTGGTTGAAGAGGCATACCTTTCATTTCAGATGCTCAACCAAATTGAGACGTAAGAATATGCAGATATTCACATTTAGCTATCTTGATTAATTTATTTTGTGGAAAAAATGTTGATATGGGAATATTTCTTTTTTGGAAAAACTTATTTTTTAATCTTTTATAGTATTGGAAATTAAATAAAAAAGTATTAAATATTTTAATTTCTAGTCAAATTTAATTATGTTGAATGATATTGTCAGATTCAACCATTAAAAATTGAATTATGGCCTTTACTATATATTTCAAATTGCAGAGAAACTAATTATTGAATTTTTTTTAATATATATATATATATATATATGTTATAAACAGACACAAATTTATAATTAAATTAAGGTTTTCTTAAAATAATAAATAAATAGTTTTAATATAAATTAAAAAACTAATCAATAATTATGGTTAAATCACTTTTTTAATCATATTATTATGACGTTGATATGGTTTCCTTTTACTGAATTAAATTAAAGATGTGAATTTTTGTGTCAGAAAACCTATTCTTTATTTATAGAACTGAAAACGCATAAAAATACAGAAAAAATCTGGATAGTTTGAACACTTCCACCGAGGATTAGACCACTATTAATTACTAGACTATTATAAAGTATATTAAAAATAAAAATCCAGTTGGTCAAACGCAGAAATTAAAAAAAAAATACTAATAATTAAAGACAATCTTTGAATAAATAAAAGCCGGTAACTCCAAAACCAAAAACCAATGCTTCAAGAACTGGCTTAGAAAAACTGTCATTTAAAGAGTTTATCTGACCGTATTGAAGGGTTTTAGAATAAGACGTCATGCCGTTTGAATTAATTATTTCTAAATGACATTTTCTTTCTTAAGTTAATATGGATGAAAGATCAAAGAAATATGCAGAGATTTTTATTATTTTCTCCCTTGTTTTAAGGCCGAAATAATACTAAAATCGATAAAAATAACAATGTTCGAGAGAATTTGAACTTCAGATCTCTCACTCTTCACGTAATTGAGAAAACCAATTAGGCTAATATTTAATTGACAAATAAAGCTTTATTAAATCATATACTGCTTTCATCTAAAATAAATCATTAATTAAAAAAATAATTATCTCCGTTATATGATTTATTCCAAATTAATTTCATTACCTATCAAGGGTATTTCTTCAAAAAAAAAAAATTCATCGGTAGATCTTTTGTCGATAATAGTTGAGAATCTTGTAGCAAATTATTTAATTTAGAATGACGATCCAAATCACAGAGTCATGTGGAAATAATTAAGAATAGATTAAACTATAATTAATAATTAATTAATATTCTTGTTTGTGTAGGAATCTAAATAGATAAGGTGTACTTTAGTGTTGTTATATATAGTTGATAGATAAGGTGTACTTCGGTAATTTGTTTATTTTATTGCTTGATTTGCCGCGCAAATTAACAACTCTTTATCTGGAAATGCTTTATTGTTGTTAATTAATTAAACTAATATGAACCATATTTTGATTTTTGAGAAGCTTAATGCGCCGATATAACGCTCTGGGTTATATAATAAGGGATAACCCTTTCTTATATTTTCTAAATTGATAAAAACACTTATGGTTGAGAGGATTTAAATTCGAGATCTCGACATATGTAGAAAGACCAATCAAACCACAACCAATATAAACCATATTGTACTTTGAGAAAGATTAGCTAATTAATTAAAGAAGTAAAACTGAACTTTTTCTCAACGATATATTATAAAATTTGAGTTTCAAATACAACATGGTGTATTTTTAAAATGGTAATGTTTACATAATGGAAAACCTACATTTTCTGTTATAAAAAAAAAAAAAAAAAGTTGCGTTTGGCAGTATGCATTATATATATATATATATATATCCCTCTTACATTACCTTAATTAATTCGTTTTCAAATCTCTATTAAATTTGATTAGGAAACTGTGGACTGTCTAATGATTTGGATTGATTACTTGCAACACATCACTATACAAAATTTCATCGATTATAATTTTAGAAATTATAATAATTCAATATTTGATTTCCTAATTATAATTATAGTTTATGACATTTTAAATTATATCATGAGAGTGAACGTCTATTTAACACTTGAAATAAAATTCGTATAAATTGGACCAAATAAAAAAAATCATTTTTTTTATATAAAATCTCAAATTGAACTATGCACATTAGACACGAAACTAATTGATTTAATTCGATTGATTTAGTGTGAAATAATTTGTCTCTTACATTACTAAAGCTCAATAACTGAGGTATACTTAGATTAAACTAATCGAAATGGATCAGTATCAACCTTTTATTTTAAATAAGAGAATCGCATGTTAAAATTTGAAACTGAACTTGTGATGCGATTTAAGTATTATCAAAATGATTATATACCTTTTATATTTTTAATTTCCGACCAATGTTGAATTTTTGAACCATTGTTTTCTAACCTATTTCACCTTAATGCCTAAACTATTATCAAAGTTTAGAATATTTCAATCCCTCAAAATCTTGTATTTTTTTAGCAATTGTATAATATAAATTGTAATTACTAAATTTGAGATAATAATTTTGTTTGTAATTAATCCTAATTATTTTAAAGAATAAAGAATCAAGATTTTAAACTTTAACCTAAATCTTCCTAAGATGAAATAGATTTGACATGTTAATTGATTTAGAATTAAATTATAATTCCTATTAATTGAAATTAGACCCATTATTTTCACATGAAAATTAATTTCGACTTTAGTTAAAAAAGCAATAGAAACAAATAGACTATTTTGATTTGATTTGATTTTACTTCTGAGTTGGTTTACCACAACAAAAGGGTATGTTTTAATTTTTAACAAACACATTTCTTTACCCCTAATAAACCCATTTCTCTATGTAGGAAAATCATGAACAAGAACAAAACTAATTCATCCACCATCCTAATCATGGGACTATATTTGGTAGCCCTTCATTTATAAGGTACCTTCCTCCTTAAGGTGGTATACCCAAAACTATTCCTTCATTTATATAAGGGTAAGGGTATAGTTTTTCAAGGGGAAAAAAAAGGACAAAACATGCTAAAAGGGATTAAATTTCTAATAGAGGAAGATTGGTAGAGAGAGCCATGTGCTAAATCATCTAGTAATGCACATTTGAGTCTCTAGCCCATGTGAAGAGGTGGGGTGGGGACGGTTCCAGATAATGGCTTGCACGTGGTAAGTGGACCTAATTTTGAAGTGGTTTTCTTTCTGCAAAACATGGTCCTTGGTCTCCGGGGTACCCCTCCAACAATAGGTACTTGTCACTGTACCTTTTTGGTTTGTGCCTCTGAGCTGGCTACAATTTGATCATTAGGTTTTATACATATAAATTAAATCCCTAACTTAAAAAGAGGATTTAGGGCATGAGATTTTAGTTGTAAGTTTCCATTATGATGGTGCCTCAACCACTAGGCAGATGGACCATTCTGTCTTGTTGCCTGAGAAGGCTAAAAGGGCTCAATTATGAAGATTGCTTAGCTTTGATATACATGGTTCCAATTGGGATATTTTTTATTTGGCGAATTCATATAATAATGACTTCATTCTAATTAATCAATAATTATTAGTAAACCCCCACTTTTCATTAATTAATTTTCTCAAGTCTTAATTTGATGTATATTTTTTTACATTCTATCGTAGACTAGACCGCAATTAACAAGCAATGTCAGTTTCTTTTTGTGTTTCACAACTGTTTTTTTCTTTTGAAAATATAATTCATTAATAATAATATCAAAAATTACAAATACTCATACATATCAGATATCGAACTTTACTATTACTAACTAATAGAGTTTACCGATTTTTTATTGAAATAAAAATTCATATTCTTTTAAATAATGAAATGAAAATTAAAAAAATAAAATATTATATCTTTTCGCTTGGAGTTGATCTTGACAAAATATATAAATATTTATAATAATATATGAATAAAAGTAATTCTCTAGACCTTCTATATATAAGATTACTTGTTTCAAAAGGATTTAAAGCGAAAGCATAAAAGCTTAAGCCTAAAGAGAGAGACAAAAGCCTTGACATGAAGATTGAATATGATATTAAACAAGCATATAATCACCTTATAGAAGGAAAAAAAAGGTGTACTTAATCATTCCCCATTCAAAATTAATGAAATTTAGTGGTCTAGCTGCCTATAATAGCTACCATTAATCTCAAAATCCTACTTATCAAAATAGGCATAGAGCTATAAACCCATTTCTTGAGAAATGATATGATACAATTGACAATAACACCTTAACATTTTTTTTTCAAAAAAAAAAAAAGGGAAAATGATTAAATAAAGATATTGTAACATTGATGTGACCATCTACTTATGTTTTAATGTAGTTGATAGAATATATCCAATTCCCAAATTCTCAATTCCCCACTAAAACTAGAACAAAGCACCAAGAAAATGCCCTTCCAAAACCCTAATGCCAAATTACTAATGAGTTGACCGTTAGATCACCAAATGCCGCAAAATTATGGAATATTTACAAATATTATTGGCCGTTAAATTTGACCATCCTAAAGAATACCAACACCAAGGAATTAAATTGATTGATTCTCGATTTTTTAATGATACCGAATCTATTACACGAACTCAGAATCGACTCTGCACTTCCACCATATTTGTTAAAGAAGAAAAATGATAAATTACAATGAAGTCCTTGATATTTTGCTGAAATTATTAAAAGGGCTCTAAAATTTTATTCTGTTACATTATTTAGTTATTTTGTCTTAAAATTTTCATTTCTTCTATTAAATGTGGAACTAGATAGTACTAACAATATAATAAATGTAAAATGAACAAATATAATTGAAAATTACATGCAAAATGTTATTTTGTAAATAGAAAATTGATTAGTTTATAAAATCAAATTTAGAGACTTCGGAGTATCAGTGATGAATTATATTTTCCTAATAGTTTGAAAAAAAAGAAAAAATAGATCAAAGTGTTATAATATACGAATGACTAATTTTGAGTTTCATTATTTCCCCAATGTCCGAGACAAGTTCATTTTATAAATATATATTTTATTTTTCCACTTAGGCTTAATTCAGATGGACGAAGCTTCAATTGAAATTTTCTATATATTCTCGAATGCTCTGTAAATTTAAAAATCTATTTAATTAGTAGGATTAGTGTTAAAGGGTTTAGATAAAAAAATTGATTTATACCTGATTAGTGCTCAAGACTGCTAAGTATCAACTAATCATATCTTCGCAAGATCTTAAAAGGCTATACCGGAAATTAAAGCAAAGCTTAAAAAAGTACATATGCCTCTAAAGTCTTTGCTCTTCTCTTCACAACTATATATTTTTATGGCAAAAATTTGTAGATAAGAATCTTAATATTAGTGATGGTTTAATTGTGAATAAAGATTATGTGGTTTCCAAAGTGGGGGTTTCAAATTGAAAGGAACATAATTTTTTTTTTAATTTTTTTTTGTTGGAGATAACATTTTTTAATTTTTTAATTACTTTTGATTAAACTACCCAATTATATATATTAAATCCATTTATGCTCTTTGATACGCTATCATTTCGTTTTTTGTTGTTACATTAGAAATGAAATGAAATTCACTTTATCATTCATTGGAAGACTCATAATATTACGGGTTATGCAATATGTGTAATTTTTCTTTTATCTTACCAAATTAGTAAAAGAAATTAAAATTCGAAACTTCTCACTTTTCCTATATAAGAAGATAGTCAAATTACACGTGATCGAGATTATTATTGTCATATTTTAGTAGAAAGGGACTAGTTTCGATAGATAAACTGCACTGAATTTTGCAATAATTATTATTTTTCTGTTTAGAATTAGTGGAAGATGGACATCAAATCGAACCCATTAAGATTAAGATGGGCATATAAAAATGAATCCCACTAAAGTTGGAAGCTTTAAATAGCTGGCAATGCACTTTCTGTTCAGCGATAATGCTTTTTATAAATATAAATGTATAAATGTGTAGTAAACAGTTGGTTCTGGTCCTTAAAAACATGGATTGATTTATTATTTAGAATAAGGTCAATTAAGACATTATAGTTGTATTGATAAATAACCCAAAAGAGGCAAAAAGAATTCATCGCAATTGGGCAGCTTAGGATTCTTATCAGATATTGTCTCTAATATAATTTGACGTCTGTCTCTTTTTTTTTAGATCTATAATTATTTAATAAAGTTCTTAATAATAATATATATCATGTGTTTCTATGTTTTGATACAGTGCATAGACACAGTGGACACGACGCCACCATAAATCAACTTGTTTCTTGGGTGGATATCGGTTCAATTTCACAACTAGATCCAAAAAAATTAGATCGAAATGAATTTGAAAATGCTAATTTTGAATCGAACCGAAATTGATTAGGCTAGAAGGAGAAGGATCCAATTTTGGAATCCAATCATCACTCAATTTAACTACTTATTTTATTCAATTAATCATTTTATATTTATTGGAAAATAATTTTTCTTTTTTTAGATAATGGTATTCTTTTTTCTCGTCATATTAAAAATGAAAGGAATTTATGCCTATTCTAGAAAAAAAGGATGTTATGCCATTTTTCCCCCTTTCAAATTCGAGTTTTATTAATTTGAGAATGTGATTCTTAAATATTAATTTTATTTCTTGGGTTAATTCTAAATCTTATGTTTAAATACACGTCGGGATTTCTATTGACTCTCATAATATTTTACATGTTTTTTGTTATTCACACCAAAATATTTTTAATTTAGGGATTTATATTAGTATTTGTTGGATCAGAAAACAAGCAAATAGAACAACTCATCTCCTAGCAAAGAGCTTCTTATAACTATGCTAATTTCCATCATTAGGACTTTGTTTCCAATTGATTAATGTCTTATTTCTCTCATTAATATATTTGTGTTTTTTCTCTTAAAAAAATAATAATCCTAATATATGAATATGGCATTTCTGAATTATTATGAAAACAATGTCAACCGTAGGATTGTACCCAAAGGTTGAACAAGGACATGAGTCCAATGGGCAGAGCTAATCACTTCCAGGCCCAGCCCATTTGAACTTTCGCCTTAAATTTTATGTGCTTGCAGTGTGGTCCTTTCAATGATGTCTTTATGAATGAACTACCTAAACGACAAATATTATTTCTTCAAAAAAAAAAAAAGATCAGATAATTTCTCCGAAAAAAATGATAAATTATGTACTTTTACACCATTAATATCATTCAGAAATTAATTTGTCAATGGTTCGAGTTTATATTTTATAAAATCACTATGATTTTTAATTTTATCATTAATTAAAAATGATGAAATTGAAAAATTTCACTGATCGAACCTCTGTATATATATATTCTAAAATGGTCAAACGGAGACCATGATAGCAGTCTCTTTTTACTTTTCTTCTATCCATGGAGTCCATCTGCCAAACTTAATAAGATTCACTCTCTTTTATTTTCCTTTTTCCCCCAAAAGAACAAAAATATGGTGTGGGTGGGCTGAATTAGCAGCATGCTCTGCAACTGCAACATTCTGCAAGCAGAAGAGGATATCACTTCAATATGACCACAAATATATGCATAGCCACAATTTTGAACCAACCAATTTATTTATTATTGTTTTATCTCATGCATTCACCATTTTCTTAAATAATACTAAATTCACAAGTGAATTTGTTTTCTATAATTGTAATTTTACTTCCAGGTTTTTTCATCTGTTTATTTTAAAATATCAACTTCTGAATGAAACTGCCGAACCCCAAAAAGGATACAATATCCCTAATTGAGATAAAAGGAAATTCAATATAATAAATTGCAAAGTTCAATATGTATATTTATTTAATTTTCTGGTAAATGGGCCTTCAGCCAGCTCAAATTTGCCAGCAACGAACAAATCCAAGGCCAAAGAATTTATGCCAGACATTTGCCAGCAACATCTAAAGCAATAATATTTCAGAAATAGTTTCAATGCAAATATCAAATCAGAACGAAAGACCCAGATCCTATTAGGCATAAAAAAACTGGCTCTATCATTTACAATAGTCGGCACACTCCTAAAACATCTAATTTTGCAAATCATGACCTTAACATCATCCCATTGTCATTGAAGTTTCAGAAACAATATTCAGAGTTTCGAATAAAAGACAACATAAAAAAAAGGAAAACGACATTCTTCAGAAAATCCGCAGCAAGCATCAAATCATAAAACAGCTATCTCAAACATAGCATCAAAGGACATGAATATTAACAGAACATCTAGCATTATTTCCATACGAGACCACATGATTTACCAAAATTCATATAATTGCTTCTGCTTCTTTACATGGACTGCCATAAACAGAGAAAGATGATTGCATAAGGAGCTCTAACCAAGAACAATAAAAATCATGTTCAACATGTAATGCATAATCTGAATTTACTTTTTTTAAAAATGTCAAACGCAGAATATCAGCATCATGTTTCTTTTATATATCTACATTCCTCTTCATAGATGACCTCGAAAAAAAGGAGAGAACAACAACGTGAAAAGAAGAATATATACAGCATAGAGTTTTATCATATCTGAATCAAAACTTCCGGAAGACTCCATAAAACTGCAGATAACAAGAGTTGGGAAAACCTACACCACCACGATTCTCATACAATTTTTGCTTATTGCTTTTACATTGGCAGATAGGAAGGGAGGTGCGTCCATAAGTAATGTGGGCTAAATGTGATAGGTGATATGTGAAAGATGTGAAAGAAAACCAATTCATACGCGAGCTGACCACACTTCTTTCTACTGGGAATTTAAAAACAAAAAGTTGTACAAAAAGGATTTCCCGCATTAGTTTACAATTATCGTTGCCCTGAATATAACATAAAACTGGATATTATGTGAATCCCATTTCAGGCTAGCAAAAATGCCAACAGGCAATAGAAGAGCCACACAACAATTGGTTCAAAGTTCAGAATATCCACAAGAGATCGACAAATTATAAGAACTGATAATACATCAAACAGAAATTAATGTAAAAACTAACGACTCATGCATAAAAAATGCATTGAAACTGATTAGATTGGTATTATTCATGAATAGTGATTTCAAGGAGGAAAATGAATAAAACAACTAGTGACTATTTCAACATGCACACATGGCATAGCTATGAATTTATATATCTGCAGTAGAGTAGTAGGTAACAGAAACAATGATATACTGATATTGAAAGGAACGCTTCATCACATTAATGCAACAGCTACAAGTAAATGCTTGACTTCATTTCCTAGTAAGGATGAAAATAAATAGGAAAAAGATGGTAAAAGATGAAAACATTATCCAGGAGATGTGGAAGACTTTTACCAAGAAGATAACAGATTTCTTTTTCTGGCTTAATGCAGGAAGGCCCAAATGTAGGTTTGAACCCCATAATTCCATCATTAGATACCAATGAAGCTAACTCTAGTAGGTAAAGATAATAGATTGTCACTAGGTAGAAAGGAAATGGTTCATAATTTTCTGTGACAGAAGCTATTTAGGCCAAATTATACTTGCAAAGAAATCCAATCATTTGAAGAATGTAAAAGGAAGATCCTTGAAAGGCAGTCCCTGATCATAAAAGTACTTTGAACTGAATTATACATGTACACACTGACAAATACACACACACACACACACACAGAGACAAACTATGAATAGTAATTATCTTAGCTAGTCTTCAGATGATTGAGGATATGTTATTAAAAATTATGCATCAATAAAAGCACAATCAACCTTCACTTACTACCCGAAAACAAACATGAACCATGACATTTCCTAGTCACAAGAATACAACCGTAAGCAAACAGTACCTTTATCCAGAAACTACTCATATTATGTTCTGTTGTTGTGTGTCATGAAAATAAAATAACTTATTAGTCAGATGCTCAACAAAAGGCAATGATAATTGCCAATAAACAATAGACAAATCTTAATTTTTATAATGGCATCAAAATGGAAAAAGTTTCTATTTAACTACCAAAAAATCATAGTTATTTGCCTCGCAAGATAGGAAATCGTCCAATGAAATCTATGGTTATGCTTTTTCATGGCCAGGATTCCACTTATGGAGACTGGAGGTTTATTCTGCCTAAGCGAGAATGGCTAATATAGAAAATCAGTACATATAACAAATGATAGAAAAATTCATAAAAAGATGCCATAAAAATACACAAGAAATTACAAAAGAGAATCTAATAAAATATAGCCCATCATTTGCAATTGTAAATGTAATCAGTACATAAGCCATATCCAAGATAACAACCTCTCAGAGTTTATTTCCTCCCTTGAAGGTAATGCCAAGAAAATTAAGGATCATTGAACCCATATAACTAGTTCTGTGTTCTTTAGAAAAGAGGAAAATAAATCGCTTCAGCAAACACTAAGACAACCTACCAAATGTGTTGGTACTTCACATTATTAAACCTATTTCTCTGCTACACGACATCAACTTTTCAATTTTCTCATGTCACTAAAAATGGGGAAGACACAAATCCAATGAAAGAAAATGTAATTTAAATTTAAAAAAAAAAAAGAAAAAGAAAAAGAAAAAGGAAAAAGAAAATCTCAAGACTTCCACGAAAACATTCTATTGAGTCTTGAGTAAAATCTGAACTTCTTCCCCATCCCCCCGCTAAAAGGAAAAAGATGTGAAAAAAGAAATAAAGGGGGAAATTACCATTAGCAAGAGACCTGTGTTGAAGAACAAACCAATCTTGTACATCCCATTAGCATGAGGCACCATTATAGCTCACATGGTGCCCACATAATCCAAGTCCTCAGCATCCCATCACAGCACAATTATACACAAAGTTAACAGAGTGCTTTTGCGCAAGCATGTTCCATTGAGGAGGGCCTTCACTTGGAACCCATGAATTGAGCTCTATAAAACCTTCACCATGAGTCCGAGGTCCACCGATAACAATAAGCCGATCTCCACATGCCCTAAATGCAAGTCCCCAACCATTCATTGAGACAGCACGCTCAGGCAATGCGCCCACCTTACACCATGATTTTCTTTCCTTGTCATATTTTCTGACCTCCACGTCAACAGCAGCATAAAGTTCATTGTTAACTACAGCTACCAAAGGAGGAGCCTCAGCAGCTGCAGGCATCTCATTCTCTGAGGCAGTGCCACTCCGGCCAGGAGACATATTAGGAATTTCAGTCCATTTCTTAGTTTCTAAATCATATTCCTCTCCACACGTAAGAAGCTTTGTTTCACTTCCGCCAATTCCCCCAATAACATAAAATTTTCCATCCATAAACACTGCTGAACACATCTTCCTTGGTTTATTCATGCTCGGCAGTGTCTCCCATTTTTGATTCTCAGAATTGTACATCTCTGCGGAGCTCAGGATGTTTCCCTGAGAGTCACAACCACCAGCCAAAATTGCAATCTCCCCACGACTAGCAGACCCAAACAAGCATCTGGGAGCATTCATAGTCATCCCAGAAGACCAAGAATTAGTCAAAATACTATACCTATATATAACATGGGACATCACCTCCTTACCAAATACCAGTAGCTCAGTACCCACAGCCAAAGACTCCTTATCTGAACACATGAAACAATCATTGGAAGGCATTCTAGGCAAGTGCATCCACCTGCTGGAAATAGGATCAAAGGCCTCCCATTCAAGCAAGTGACAAGAGAAATACACCCAATGTTCAATAACACCACGTTGCCTTCTCAATTTATATATCTCACCGCTTCTAATTAAAGACCTGAAACTCCTATTCAGAGAAGCTATAGAGCTATAATCAGACCTAGAGCAGCGAATGAGACAGTTGATAGACATGTCACGGCCAATGGCATCAATAAGGGGATCAGAATCTGAAGATTGCGCTGCTCTATCATCATTATCATGTTGTTCACCTCTAGTTTCACGAGAATCTGATATCCTGGTATACTTAATTGCTCGATAATCTTCCTCGGAGCCGTCTAGAGGGTGCTTGCCGCGGCTTGGCCTCAAAGGCATGAAAGACCACTGGGACTCTGGCTGGCAAGAGCTACCAAACAATCTTGGTACCAGATAGGAACGACGACCCTCCAACATGTCTCTGTAATTTGGCCAGTTGAAGCAATAAAATCAATCAACCCAAATCAACTGTCCAAATCCTTCTTTTGCATTTATGGTACAAAGAAATAAATCCGCAAATCCAAGCACCTGAAGCCCCCAAAAGCAGCAGTCAATACATAGAATTAGACCGTATTTAGAGAGTTGTATAGTAAGAGAATTTGATGTTATATTCTCTTCCCCAGTAAAAAAACAAAAAAAAGTACAGAATTCTAAAATTCTCTTGTGCTTTTACGAATTATGACTTTTTTTTGGGGGGACAAAATGAAACCCAGAAACGGCAACGAAGAAATTATGAAGTTTTCACGGTATAAAGAGAGATATTAAAGAAAATAAAAGTTGTTTCTTTGAAACAGAAGCGAAAAATTTTAGAAATGTTATATGCTGGTAATTGGTTTCAATGGTAAGAAATGAAACCCAGAAACGCCCAATGGAGATTATCTAGATGGAACCTATGTTTTCTTTAGCTGTAAATTACAAACGTTAACCGATCTGAATTCAATGAATCAAATTAACGATCCCAATAAAAAGCGAAAGTAATAAGACCTTCCAAATCAAAATTTTCAATTTGGAAACGGTCAAATTTCACTTTAATTAACAACCAAGTTAAAAGAAACAAAATTTTCAGCTGAAACAGCAAATTCAGGATTAAACTACTTCCATACAGGAGCAACCAGATCCCAAAAACGAATGAACCCCAGAAAAGAAAAACGAAACGGTGTCCAAATATCTAACAACTTAATGTTTCTATTGAATTAGATCTGTTTACAGGTTCGTTAGTCACAAATATAGGATAGAAGGAAACGAAGAGAAAAAAAAAATAAAAGAAAGAAAGCAAGAAAAACAAAAGAAGAAGGAGAAGAAGACGGGGAAGAGAGAAGTGAATAATATAACTCAGGGAGGGGCAGCAGGGACTTACGGATTGGATAAGAAGAGAAAGGACTTGATTGGAATTTTCAAAATCTAAATCTCTCTTTCTCTCTCTATCCCTCTCTCTGTTTCTGTTCTTCGCGTTCTTAGTTCGATACTTCTCTCTCTATTAGTCGTCCTTTGGATTCTCTCTGCAAATCAGAGGGAGCTTTGGTATTGGCTTTGAGAGCTAAAGCTTTTAGAGGTCCCCTTTCTCTCTCTCTCTCTTATTTTATATATAAGCATAAAATTAAATAATCTTTCCAAACAATAACCTCTTAATTTATATGTATAAAATGTTTACCATATGCCGCTAATTCTTCTTTGATTATCTTTCTATTCTTTTCTCTTTTTTTTTTTATTTTTAAAGTGTTAGAGAGACAGACATACGAGGAGGTGGAGGTGGTGGTGCTGTGGTGGTGGGAGGTGGAGGTGGAGGTGGAGCTGGGCCCCTACACAAAATAAAAAACTTTCCCTTTCTAAAAACCGGTAACCGGTGAGCGGCGGTGGATACACGAGTTGACTGTGGGAACTGGGAAGGTTGTAATGTATGATAGTATTACAAATAAAAAGAATGGAACTAAAGCGTCTTATTCCGGTTACCGGTAATTACCAGGTGTGACACGTGTTGACTGGGGGATGACGGCGAATTATAACTGTCCTTCTCTTTTCGTTGCACGAAGTTGAAGAGGACGACGGAATCAGAGAGCAGGAGGAGAACGCCGTTACCGCTTACGCCTTTTGCCCGTGTGAAAAAACTACGAATTTGTCGTCTTTCCAGTCAAATCTCTTGTATATTTGGAATGCGATACGGTGCGTCGTAGGGAAAAGAAGGTCTATTACGCTCGTTGGCTTTACGGTGGGGACATTAGGTAGGATGGGATTGGATCATTAAGCATGTCTAACCCTCCAAATTTGACTAGTCAAATTGATATTCATCTCTTTATAATTATGATTTTATCGGTTTGAAATGATATTATCGTTATCCAGTTCATTGAGATGTGCATAAATCACACGTCAATTTTGGAAATACTTAATTAAAACGCTATATCCATGCATAATTTTGTTTTTTTTTTTGTTTTTTAACTAATTACCACTGCTAATCTTTTTACCAAACAACAAGGTAATGATTATAATTTCACTGACTTGAATTTCACTTATGGCCTATGATTGTTTTTTTTTTACACCTCTCTCTTTTTATGCTAGAAATGGTCAAAAGTAGATTTAAAGAGAAAGGGACAAAGCAATTTTTTAAATTATTTAAAACAAGATAATTGAATTTAATGGCGTGAGCTTTTGGAATAACATTACTAAATATTTTTTTTTCAATTTACAATTTGATATATAACCTAATTTTCATTCTTCCTTAGCATTTTGGTTTGTAATAAATTAAAGATCAAATTCAAACACTTCCACCAAGATATTTTCTATCTCATGAGAACTTAAGCTTGAATTTTAGATTAAAATAATTTGAATCGGTTTACAATTTTTGATCTTCAATATATGGGGTCAACCCGAACAATAAACAAGCAGCAGGCATGCAAAATCATCCAGCACAAGCGTTTTATTATTTAAAATTTAAAAAAAAAACATTTTATCGTATTTATAGGCTTCTAGCTAATATGAAAAGCATTTTACAGGAACATTTTCACGTTTTTTTTTAAAAAAAAGGGAAACTCGTAATGTATAAATGCTCGTATTAAGTATGACATTATTTTCCAATCTACTTGTGGAGTACGAACGTCAAAAATCAAATACGAGCTTTTCTTGATTGTGATTTGTGATTGACCATGATTTCCCATGTGCCATAATTGCAACCTCTTGTCCAGCCTATGCACTTTAACTATTTGACCAGAAAATTTCCACTGGGCGCTTTCTTCATCATCATCGTCTTCTTCTCCTTGATATAAATATATTTTTAATAATTAAGTGTGCAGATTTTTCTTTTCTTTGGTATTAAGAAGAATCGGAAAAGGAAAATATAAAGAGGTTGTTTTAATTCCAGAAATGGAAGTTACCTATCCGGCAAGAATTAAAAGAGCAGAAAAAGCCAAAAGAGCCACCGCGGCTTGGTTGCAGTTTCGTTGGGTATACGTTCTTGGTTGTTAAATTCCATTGACATTCTATAATATAAATTTAAATACAGAGAAAGAGGTTGGTCTGATCTAACTTTCGCTGTGCATAGATTCTCAATCATCATTTCAACATTTCAATTATGTTTGCTATAATATAGGTATGAGATAGCCTCCTGTTAACCTCATCAATATGTAAATAATTAACCGCACCACCAGAATATTTTTCAAAATAAACTATTGGTAATTTTCAGATCATTTTTTAGGCCAAGGACTAGAGATTATGACCTAAAAAGTAAAAACTATTGTTCTCGCTCTCAGCTTCAATGTTTTTTACTTTTTATATCAACAACTGTTCGATCATAATTAAACCTTAACATAAATTTTTTAAAATAAAATTTTATCCAGATTTTAAGTGTGTCTATTTCATAAAATTTTTTGATATGGTTTAACATTTTATAAATTTTTTATTACATTCTATCTATCGATTATCTTTAACTTAATTCCCATATGCGGTTTTAGTGGTTTTATATTAAAAAGCTAATCAACGGTTATAAATAGTTAAATCCAACAATAATAAATGTTATGCTTTTATTTTTTATATATAAAATTTTTAATTTTTTGAATTGATTTACTATAACATTTGAAATTTGACTATATTATAATCTATAATTTATTCATGAAAAGAATGGAATTTGGTCAAAAAACCGCAGAAGCAGTCAATAACACAAGGTAAAACATCAAAGATTTGGTCATATTTGTTCTAATCGTAATTGTAATTATCATTGACCTCGTCCATAAAGCTAATCCGATTCCAAAACAACCCTTCTTGGACAATATTGTACAAAAATTTAAATAAGGATAGCACTGTCATTTCGGAATGGCCAGCGCCGCGTTTTGAGAACTGTCTGGGCTCCAGCTGGACCGAGAGTGAACAAGACCAGGTCAATGTTAACCCAAGCACGAATATTTGATCAATTTTTTGGCTTATCTCCTACAGAATTTTGGATCCTGATAAGGAAAGTGACTCCCGTCCTCATTTAATCTAATCTAATCCAAGCCCAATTACATTTATTGGGCAGTAACCAAACAACGAAAGCATGAAAGTATTTTTTTAATAAATGAAAATATAAAAAAATTGAGAGTCAGCTCTTCGGTCGACGTGGTTCGAAACCGTCAACTAGGCCGAGGTGGTCCCACCGACTTTTGTCTACGTACGTCTCTCAACATTCACGCCATCACACGGTCCAAAATCAAGTCAATTATAATTATCGCGCGCTTTTTATTTTTGACCGTCCAGATTTGAGATTTTTTGAATATAGATTTGAGAAATCCGAACTTGATAATTATAATAGAATTTTTTTTACTGAGATATTATGTTATCCTACATTTTATTTTTCAGTTTATATGTCTTAGTTTTACTTTTTATAATTTTATTAATAGTTTTTCTTTTAATTTCATTGAAATTTCAAAAGATTTTTTTTATTTACACATATTTCTCTATGTTCAAATTGACGGCAATGACCTGAAACTTTGAATAATTGAATTTCATTGATCTAATCTAACCACTTTTGTGAAATATATAAAAGAAAGTATCATTTCATGAAAAAATTTAAAAAACTAAAAAATAGAAGTATTGCAAAAACTAATATATTAGAGAATTAAATATTTGATTACATGTTGAGCAATAAACTTATAGTTTCTTCAAAGTTCTTAATCGGTTGAAATTTAATCAATTTAACCTATGATTGATATTTTAATTAATAAAGCTTTGTATGTTGATAGAGATTTTATGAAATCTTATCTTTATAATTATATTTTATTGAAGCTGAATCGTTACTTAAGATACAATGCACTTTTATTGATTAAAAAAATATGTAATAAATATTTTTATTTAATAAAAAATTTAAGTGCAATTTAAATAATTTGTTTTTCGAGTATTTGATTGTAGACAAACAAAGTTAAGATATGGAAAAGAATTGTTTTTGTAATTGTTATTTTATTTTTAATGTAATATTATTAATCTAAAAGGGTAATTTCGGGATTCGGTGAGGGCATGTTGTGTATTTAAACATTGGATCGTTGTTTCGTTTTGTCTGTTTGCGCTCTCTGCGTGTCTTCGTTCATGACGGCGTCGTCGAGGGCGGAATTATAAAGTGGGATCCCAAAGGGCCAGAAAGAAAAAACAATAAACAAAAGAGAGTGACTCGTGCGGCGCACGTGATATACACAGCATGGAATCGATTACGATGCTGTAAAAGTTGCACGCACTCACACGTGTCAGCAATCGATTTCTAGGTAAGCGCGTGACCACTGAAGAGCAAAAGACATCGATATGGGTAAGCGAGCCACGTGTCGGCGCACGTGGGCAGCTCTTAGTGGACGCTAGCGTCAAAAAGCCCTACCCCTTTTCTTTATTATTAGTATTATTTTTATAATAAATCCTGTAATAAAAATTATTTAATCTCTAATTATAAGCAAATTTATTCTTATACGGCCGCCTAATGTATATTTACGTATTTTTAATTAATGGATTAAGCTAGAAATGGGAGAATGTCCGTCCGTGCCGGCTTTTGCTTCCATTGTAAACATAATTTAATCTGAAGATAATGATGATGATTCATATGTTTATCAAATTTATAATTACAATTGTTAATTTTTTAAGAATTAATTTGGTATTACAGCACCAATGTCATAAAGAATTATTTTCTTTTGAAAAAAAAGGTAAGTTCGTCCAATTTTTTCCTCAAGCATGATATAATATAGACTTGTATTTTCTTTTAATTAGCATATGTTATGGTTTTATGGTTCCCTTGCTAAGAAAAAAAAAAATTCTTCCAACATATAATATGTTATATCATAATTTTATATTATATATATTTATTATGAATTTCTTATAATGTGTGTGTATATATATATTATTATCATAATTTCTTATTATGTTATATATTTATTATATATATTATATTTTTGTATTTTTTTACCAAACAATACTTCTTATGATGTATTTCTCTGATAAATTACATTTATTCTTTATAAAATAAGTTACTTGTGAAATTATTATAACCAATCAAATTAAAAATTTATTGAAAATAATAATTAAAAAATATATTTTATCATGTTTAACATATACTTTATAGAATTATAATATAATTTATTAATTTATCCGATATAATTTAAATTTAAATAGAAATTAATATAACATATCAAAATTAGAATTACTTTTATTTTTTAACCTATAAAACTAAAATTCTTAAAGATATAATATTTGTATAATTATAAATATTATATGGTGTTTAATATAATCAATAAAAGGACAATTTTGTAAAAGAAGGAAAATGAAAAAAATATCCTTATCATATATACGTCATCTGCGATTATTTTTAAACATGGACAAAACAAATCTACAAGCCCCTCAACATTACAACTTTTAGCTATTGAACTCTTAAAAGTTCTATTTGTTCATATAAAGCCCTTACACTATAATTTTTAATGACATTATGACTTATTTATTTATAAGTAGATTTTTAAAGAAGAATTTTGATTATTTATTTATAATTTCTGTACTTACAATTTATTTATTATAGCTTTTGTAGGAAAAAATATGAATTTCAAAATTTGAAACCATGAACTTAAAAGGTATAATTTTTCTTTAACCACTTACTCCATTCAATTTAACCACTTACTCTCAGCTTATAAATTTGGGTAAAAACCACACTAACTGTTCCAACTCATTGGATATAAAGTTACGGTTCATAGATTTGAGTAAAAAACCAGCTCATAGGATGTAAAGATTTTACTCCCTCCGTCCTATTCACACTGAGAAGATTTTTTTTCAGCGTTCTAGATAAATTTTCCTAATATAATATTTTGGGATTATGTCCAAGCAAAAAGTTCAATATGTCCTTATTTTGATTTATAGATTAAACATTGGCTTCAGAAATATTTCAAAAAAGTGGTAAACATTATTATAGTTGATATTTAATGTTCAAAAATTGACTGAATCGTGCATTAAAAAAATGTGAGATTCAAACATATTATACGCACAAATTAAATTTCAACAAAAAGTTTATACTAAACACTTAAGTGTGCATATATATTGTAATTTACTTATAATTCTACTAAATCCTGAACGGAGAAACATTTCCCTCCAAACGACGGTGCTTAAATAAAAATAATTGTGCTCATTTATATTATTCTTATGAACTCCTTAAATGGCTAAAAAGAGAGATGCAGAACTTAAACCCTAATGTCGTTGTCTAGATAAAAATAGTTGTACGCATTTTTTTTACTTATGCCAAAGTTTATAAATTGTCTTAATGGATATGGATAAATTATTTACAACTTTACGAATATTACAAATATTTGACTCATTCTATTCATTTTTAGAACACAGTAGCATGCAAACTGTATTTCACATTTTCAGTGATGTTTTTCCTTTTATTATCTTTTTGAGCCTCTTCTGGAATGTTACTGGGTTGTGGTGTGGTTTTAAATTCTACAGAAGATGATTGCTTAGTTGATGATAAGGAGATCAAGTCTAAAGTTGATTGTTGAATATAGGTACATCTTTGGAGGTTGCAAGTAAATTCCGAGGAATTACATTTAAACCAAAAGAAAAGATTGTGTACATGGCGTTTGTGGATTAAATTTTAGAGTTATGAATTTATTTCTATTTAAATGAATTTAACTTTGAAAATTTTAACTCCAAATTTCATTTTTTTATGTGTAAATTTGGAAAAACAAAATAAAAAAATTTGAGGTTAAAAATTTTGGCTCCAAACTTTCTTTCAAGTTTCACACTAATTTTTAAAATTCAAATTTGATATTGAAATTTTCGTGTGCAGTTGCAATTAAATAATCTATTTTTTTATTATTAAAAATTTATATAAATAAAATGCCTTATTTAAGCAATAAATTATCTCTCATCATCTATCATATTTTATTATAATTTGGAGACCACTTTAATATCTTTTCAAAAATAAATTATAAAAAAATCCATAAAAAAACCACATCTTTAATTCTAAAAAAATTTTAATTTTCTCCGTACAAATAGAATGGAGGAATTTTTGTTACCATTACAAGAGGAAAAACAAAATTCCCAGTCGAACAAAGGTTAGGGGAATAACTCACTAATCTGATAAAGACATTAATTAACAATATCCATCATTTTGAATAATACTATTTTCATTGTCGTTTTGCACATCACATGAAATTTACATCATCTTTTAAATAATTACTAACTAAACAATTGCTAAGATTTGGATAACTCTCTCTATATAGAGAGAGATAAAAAGTTAAATTAAGAGGTATTAATCTAGTTCACATCCTACGTAGCATAAAGATTTTGACTATTTTAATAAATACATTTAAAAAAAATTAAATTTGTACTTTCATTTTTAGGAATTAAAAAAATTAAAATAAATATTTTTTTGAAAGAAAATTAAAATAAATCTAAAATAGTAAGATGTGGAAAGAAAGTTGCTATATCACATTGCTTCGACCTAAGAGAACAATTAAGCAAAGATGAACATGTAGTGGGGGAAAGGTCATGGGAAATAATAAATTATCATCATCATAAGTAGTTAGTAGTTTTATTTATTTTACATGTTTTACATATGTCAAATTATGTTTAAACTCATTTGAGTAGATTTAGGATGTGTATCGACTATATAAACTTAATTAATTTCCAATAACTATATCCTTATGTAATAGGTTAAATCGTTAAAAATAATTTAAAATTTGCGGGCAGTTTTAATTTTCTTCTCTTAGTACTCTGAACTTTCATTTTAACTACAATAGTACCTTAATTTCAAATTTCATCCGATTTAATGAATAAAATATTATTTTTGTAGAACCTAATTTAACCTTTTCCTCCAAATTAGACTAATAATATTTATTTATATAATATTAAAATAAAAAATAATATATTCATCTTAAAAGTAAAGTATTTTTATTCATTTATATAATATCAATAACAAGTAATTATTTTTCAAAAATAAAATGATGTCATAACGAATAAAATATATTTTTATAAGAGAGTCAACCTGAGTATAAATAAAATTCTACGCTTAAACAATGACAAAATAAAAATCTCAACTAATGTTTTATGCTTATAAATAACTAAAATATTATTTTACTTGCCTTTTTATGAATTTAAATTTCTAACCAATATAATTAGTTAGGTATTATTAAATAGCGAATTTTTAGTTAATTTGACCAAAAATGAGAATATAAGTCCAAAAAAATAATATTTCATTCATTAAATTAAATACAATTTGAAATTAAGATGCTATTGTAATTAAAATTGAAATTTAAAATACTATGAAAAGAAAATTGGACTTAGGTTATAATTAAAAGTACCCGTAAAGTTTATAGTACTTTTAATGATTCAGTCTATATAATAGGATAAAAACCCGTGTTATTGATTTAAATAGTAAAATTACACATAACGGTCGAATATTTAATATTTGTGAATGATGAATCCCATTAGAAGCAATTCCTTTTTATGAGTTACCCAAATAGATTAGGAACAATTGTAGTATAAAAAAATGTAATAAAATGACCTATTAACATGATTAATTATTTGTTACTTTGCTGTAAATAATAATTACTAAGAAAGTTCCACAGAAAAAGATTATTCAAGTTGATATTTTTTAATATAGATTTAGGATAAAGGTATAAATTAAATATGTCGGTAGACAATTTTAATTTCTTTAACAATATAATTAAAAAAAATTAATAGTATGTGCATATATGTATATATATATGATTAAGGAACAAAATAATCTTATATTGGAAAACAAAATTGAGGAAAGACGAAGAGAAAGGCAATGTGAGAAAGTAGATCTAGAAATTAATTAATGTATAATAAAACCACAGCAATGGCACGTGCATACATCATCTTTATAGACTTGGAAAAAAGAAAAAAGAAATAAAAAAAAACAATAATGAAATTTATAAAATGGGTACAATAATAAAACAAACTTCAAAACCAAGCAACTCCACTATCTCCATCTCCAACCCACATAAAAGATTCTGGCGTGCACTGACCACTTATAATAATCCTTCCTCATGAACCGAGGCTTGTCTCCTCCAATCCCTTTTTGCCACGTTTTAATCACTTATATAAAGACGTGTGGTCATGTGAAGCATTATTGGACGGTGAGAAAGTTGTTAGTGACTAATTGCATACTCTCGCTTTTTTTAATTTAATTTTTTTTTTAAAAAAACATACATCACCAAAGGAAAAGAGAAAACAAATATTACTCTCAACGTAGTGCCCTTAGATTAGTAATTCCTTAAGTCGAACTTTATCAGTCAAATTACGTTTGAAAAAATTTTACTTAAATATTATTTTCGGTTCGAGCCTTAATATAGATAGGCACAAATTAAATAAAAAATATTAATTTCTATTCATGACCTACATTAATTTCAATTTCAATTTTAATTTACCGCCATGTAAAATTAAGATTATGATTATAGATATTGTGTAATTAAAAATAATTATATTAATCCATAAAGAGAAACATGAAAACTTTCGAATTTGAGTTATGGGCATGAATTAAATTCTTATAAGGGAATGCTTTGTCCCTTTTTATGTATTTGCATAACGGAGCAAGCGGAATTCTGTGCGTGGATGATTAAAAAGGAAAAAAAAAAGAGAAAAGCAATTACATTAAGATATACAGTCGACAAAAAGAGCCGTAATGGTAGCTAACGCGCAATCTGGCCTAGTTAGATGGGAAATGGTGTCTATAAAATTTGTTTATCCTAATAATGTAGCCAGGGAGGGAATATATCTTTCAACGGCGACGTGTCATAAAAGGTTAGTTATTCGTCATAAGCTACACTTCATTTTAGTTAAAAGGAAGAGAGGCAAAAGCAAAAGTAATTAAACATTTCGAGCTAATAATTATTTAAAGAAAAAGAATAATAATAATAATAATACTAATAATAATAAAAGAGCCTTGTTCTTGTTTGTAACCATTACTATTATATAATAATAATATGTGTCTCTTTCTAACAACTAATTAAGGATGTGCTTTTTTTTTCTTTTTAGTTTTCTTCTCTACCCTTTTATTAATTTTCTTTTAGTGGCTTTTAAATTGGTCTTTGGTGATTGATGGCAGTGGCGTTGTTCCTTGTTTTGGAGTGTAAGAGAAGTGAAATTTGGGGGAGTACGCATGTGACATGTATGGTTGTTCACATGACATAGATCGCATGTTAGTTTGGGTTTTATCTGGCAAGGGCCCATTCCTACATCATTAAAGTGGGTTTCCAATGTACCTAAATCATATAATACTATATTTTCTTTCGCTTATTTTATTAATTATAATTACAATTCAGTATTAAAATAATCAAATATACTCCATAGAAAGAAAATTTTCATTTTTTACCTAAATACAGTTTTACCATTGTACTAATTTCCAAATATAATCTTTTCAGGTCATAAGATGTAAAACTTTTTTGTCTTTTCAATAAAACATACTTTCTAAAAATCAAAATTATTTTTTTAATTTAATGCGTAAGCTGATTAGAAAAATATCTTTGACCGATTTGACAAAATAAAATACAACCAACGTATTGTACTATTCTTCTTTTATTCGCTCATTGATTTTATCTAAAACCCTAAGAAAAATAAAAAAAAGGGAGGGCCGACCTCAAATTCATATGCATATGAATTTAATATTTCAAAAAACACTCCTAGTTATCAATAATAATATTGATACATAAATTACATGTATGTGTACGTAGAAAGCTATGAGAATATATGTAGTAAAGCTAAAATGGAAGTCGGTCGATACAAAGAGTCATTGAATTATAAAATAAATAAAAGAAAAATAGAAAATTGATTGGAGAAATTAAGTCAACAAGCATAAAAAGCCAAGTGGAAAGGTCAGCAGAAGAGACGTATTCTTTGTGCCCTCTCTTTCATTTTCACAAGAAAAAAAAATTAAAATGGAATTATCTCCAAAAAAACATTGTTAGGCAAACGTCGCATTCGCTTCTTTAAAAAAAATAATAAATTTATTTATTTATTATTATTATTTTTTTTGCAAAATTAAGATAAGCTCTCTTCTACTTGTACATAGTCGTTCGTAGAAGATAATGTAGCTTTATGTCTTCTTCATACATATATATATGTATATAATAAAGAAAGAAACAAGAAATCCGTGAATTTCGCCTAACCAAAGCAACCGACTTTGATAAGGAAGAGAGAAAAAATGAAATAAAATAAAAGGTTTTAATTAAAAATTTGTGTTAGTAAATAAAAAGAGAACACTAATACTAATTAACGACCACATTCATGACAATGACTTTGGTCCATTAAGATAGTGAGAAAAGATATGTAGTGTGCATAAAATTTCAAAAGCATCTTTGATTTTTATTTAGCATTGGCTAAGCTTCTTTCTTCTCTTCCATATTATATTTAAATAAATCATTTTCTTTGTTGGCTTTCACTTCTCCAAAAAGCCAAAGATTTAAATGCTTTTCTTCCTTCTAATGATATGACCAAGGACATTGCCCTAGCTACCTATCAAAACCTATTTAAAATATAAAATTAAAAATTTCCGTAGCTTTCGATAAAATTAATTATTTTAATAATTATTGACGGCATCAGCTGTTAATTATTTTATTAATATTTTATAATCTTCTCTTTTAAATTCTAAATGTTAATGTAAATCCTGCATCATTTGAACCCTCTCAATGTTAGGGAACGTTTTGATCGAAGTCAACGCACGGTACAAATATAAAACTTTAATATTTAAAACATTATTATTTGAAGATGAAAATTTAAGATCATTGAATTAGTATTTATAATTATTAATTAATTTTAAAATAATAAAAGATTAAAATCATTGAATTAATACTAAAACTATCAAATTCTTACACTAAGAAAAAAGATTAAGAACTTGAATTTTAGTATATAGCCCTCACTTTTAAAAGTTGTCAATGAAGAATCTTCAGGTGTGTGAGACACAATAGTGCAATTGGTTCTGGTTTTATTTGAAAAAAAAAGAAAAAAATTATTAAATATATTAGTCATTCTCTGTCGGGGCACGGTCAGGTGTTACTTATTTGGATATCGATGAGTTTGATGATTTGCATTATTATTATTCTTTCATTAGTGAGCATATTGCATGTTCATCGCTGCAAATCGTCAAACAAAATTCTGTGGATTTTATTAAAGTTTTCGGACACGTGGACAGATCTTGTACGTGGAGAATCGGTTGGGCTAGTTGTGCATGTGGGCCTCTTTTCCTTTCTTTGGTGTAAGATTTGATGTATCAGCATCACACAGGGTCACAAGCATTATTAGAGGTGGTGTATATGCAGCATTAACCAGTCAGCAAAGGCCCATCTTGCTGATTAAAAATTAAAAATCTTATCGTTTATTTTGCCCTAATTTCTATTTTCTAACAACACTTCCATTTATTTATTTAATTTTACAAGCCATGTCCTTGCAATCATTTCATTTTTATTTCAGCATTTTTCTCGCGACATCCAATCAGATTATGCCACGTCTCCTTTTTATGGGATAGCTTGTGAAGCTAGTCTAATCATGTGATATGGTGGTGATTGCAGGATTTTGATAGATAAGGCAGTGATTTAGACTCTTCTCATCACCCATTTTCACTTTATATTTATGGAAAACATTTTTTACATAATTTTTATCAGATCCAACATCACTGAAAATTAGATATGACTGTTATTATATTAAAATATAATTGTCAATATACGTAGATTGTGTCATATAAAATTCTGTGTCTATTTATTTTGATCACTTTACTTTTTATTTGCCTTGTAACACGAGCATCATTCTCAGTGCTCTGGGGATTTTTCAGCTTGGGGTTAAATTCATACTTCTTAGACATCTTTTTAGGAATGAAAAGTTGGATACTTCACATTGATGTGCATGGTAAAAGAAGAACCTAATCCATTAACGTGACAGCCAAAAGTATGACCTAATTACTGTATTACATAGTATAAATAAAAGTTTTGTTAGTGTAAGCAACTAAGGATCGGTAAAGATAACCCTTAAAGGGATTGCAAAGAGTCTCCATGGAAATAATTTTGTCTATATGAAGAAAATTATTGTTATCTATGGCTTCTTTTGTATGGTTCTCAAATTAATCACATGTTTATAATAATATCAACAATAATTCTATTTAAATCATTATTGTTCGTACTCTTTTCAAATTAAGTGTCATCGTGAGAAAACACGTTTCAAATAAATAATTAGATTTACCAATTTCACTGTAAATTTTTTAGCGTCTGTCAAATCAAATTGAATGACATTCGCTTAGACATTCGTTTATCGTGTGTCTATCAAAACACGAGATGGAGAGAAAAGAGAGAAAAAAGCTAGAGGTGTGAATGTTTAAACTTTTATTAGTCATTTCATTGGATAGACGAGGCTTTAGCTGGGATAAAGAAATGTTCAAATTAAACTTTTCTTAATCTATCCTGTACAGAGTAGAAAACTTGCAAGCTTCCTTGTTATTCTCTTATTTTCCAAGTTTTCCTCTTCCAAGGATATGGTAGGCAGCTAAAGATGAACGTTCTCCTTTCTTTAATTTTTTTTTCTTTCTTTTTTGGTGGATGATAAGAGTTTAGATTCCTAATATTTTGGGTCACCATTTAAGAGTCAGAAATTGAGGTATAAGTCAAATAAGAAATTGTTAGGGTTAGGGCTGTGGATGTGAAACAATTGATTGCAAATTATGAAACCAAGTTGACTGTAGATGTTGATTGGCTAACAACTACATAATATGGACCAGATGAAGCTAAGCCACAATTCAGGGGAATTAATACTGTTATATGCAGGTCCAATTTTGAATTGTGCCATTTGAATTTGGACATAAAATTATGCTTAAACCCAGATTTTCTCGGCACATGTATGATTAGACCATTACCTAAGGAAGAAATGTGCAAAGCACTACTAGAATCAGGTTCTGTAATAAGGAGCAATAATAATGATAGTAAAAAAAAAAAGAATCCTTTGATTTTGATTGATGACAAATTGTGCAATTAATACCCAAGAGATGAAATGGTTTGGAATAAATACTGCCATCATTGCTGGCCAAAATTTGATCACATATCTTCCTTCTGGCTCTCTCTCTCTTACATCAGAAGCAATATGTACTTATTCGGGGGCTCAGTACAATTATGCAAATAGAATTAGAATCTAAGCACATCTCAAAAGTAACATTGAAAATGTACATACTAATGTAGTCTATTAAGAATTACGAGGTTGTGACTTTGCATGTCAAATTAGAGTCCCAACAATGGGAAATATTTAACTACTCTCAGGTCTATTGTTTATAAACTAAATCAGTATCAACTAAAAAAATAAAACAATAATTATTTTTTAAAAACTCTTCATGAATTCACCCGTACATTGCGCAAGTCTTATATATTAACGAGGAAAAAAAAAGTACATACTGAATTATTTATTTATTATTCATTTTTTAAATGTCTGAAAATATTTGAAGTTTTTAAATTGAAATAGTTCAATGGAGATTACTGCTTAGCGGTCCACTCGAAAGGAACCGATAAGACTACTACTGCAATAACAGTTTATATAAAATCCATCGAGGTATGGCTTTGAATGGATAGTAATGATTCGAGTGCGTGGAGTGTAGCCAAATCAACTTTTGTCCAATGATCATTTCATTATGAAAATAAAACTTTTTGCCAAGTTAATAACTTGCACTGTTCATTCACCAACAGTAAACATTGCTTTTTTTATTTTTCAAAATTCGACAAAAAAAATGCTTTTATATGATTAAAAATCTGAAGAGATCTCTTTAAATTCTACCTACTTTAAACGGCTTTTGCTTAAATTAAGTTTGAAAATTATTTAAATATGAATTAACCTAAGTTGACCATTTGATCCTTAAAAAGAAAAAAAAAACTTAGACCATTTGATTAATGAATTTTTTTATAATATTTATTATTTTGAGCAAACTTAGGCAAAATTCTAAATCTATTTACTTGGACGAGCTGTGCTTTTGTGCGAGGATAAAAAATAATGAATACTCATAAGAAAAAGTCTTCCTTTCAGGAAACGAGAGCCGAGGTGAGACTTTTTAATGGGCTATGGATTGGGCCTGATATTTATGTTTCGACTATAGATCAAGCTAATTAAAGGACTTAAGGCCCATTGACCGTGGACCAAGTCCAGGTTTCTCTAAGCCACCCAGCCCATATTCGAAGTAAGGCTCGTCGTTGATTCCTGGTACTTGACAGTTCAATGACTTGCCAGTTTCAGATCAGGCGCCAAAATTGAGCAACTAGAAATGTGGATCGCTGGTTGGGTTTGTTTGGCATTTGTTGGCGCTGTTAGTGCCTTGCCTCAGGAACCGAAGCTTGGTTCTGCTCGTGTAGTTTTCCAGGTTTTGCTTTCTCTGCTCTATCGTGATTTTTGTTTCTTACGCTTTAGCTTTATAAATTTCTCCTCCTCAAATTCCTTAATCTTAATTATATCTCATTTTTTACGTTAGTTTTGCAAATAACTTTTGATTTTAGACTAATTATGGAGACATTGAGTTCGGATTCTTCCCTTCTGTGGCGCCCCAAACTGTAGAACACATTTTCAAGCTCGTTCGACTTGGATGCTATAATACCAACCATTTCTTTAGGGTATTATTAATAAAACCTTCAAAAGCCATAGAGGGTATAGTATTTGGTCTGGTAGTAATTAGAAATTGTTTATTTCAGGTTGATAAGGGATTTGTAGCCCAGGTGGCGGATGTTGTAGGTGGACGATCTGCCCCAATGAATGAAGAGCAAAGAAAGGAAGCTGAAAAGACTGTCATTGGCGAATTTAGTGATGTTAAGCATGTGAGAGGCATTCTTTCAATGGGGAGGTGATTTCTTTATCATACCTTTTTTTAGCATTTTAGTCTTGATCACTTCCTTTTCCATTGCTAAAATTTTAAGCATGTCCTTATTTCACTGCTACTTTAACTTGAAAAGTAGTAGAATCTTGGTTGTTGTGTTTTGTCTAATAAATCATAAAACTGTATGCTGTATTTGTGTTTGTCAAGTTAACTGTGATCAAAGCAAAGTGACGAGGGTTGAAGGCCAATTTTTGGTAAAATTCAATTAGATATTGCTAGGGGGAGAGCTCTTTTGGTAACACTGGTTTAATATACTAAAACAGTTTTTTATTTTCTTTGATGTAGATATTCTAATCCAAATAGCGCATCATCTTCGTTCTCAATACTACTTGGAGATGCACCTCATCTTGATCACCAGGTATGCTAGTTTGACTTGCCAAGTTTTGTTTCAAAAATTATTCACTATGTCAATCTGATTATGAAACTGTTAAGTTGAATTTCTTCAGTATGCAATATTTGGCAAAGTTACTAAAGGGGATGACACACTGATAAAGCTTGAGCAGCTACCAACTCGTCGCGAGGGAATCTTTGTAATGGTACTCTTCTGTTATGCTTTCAGTCTAGTTATGCTCAGTTGAATTATATGGTAATGGAATATCTGTGAATTTTCCCCCAAAAACCTAATACAAGAAACTTGTCTGCAACTTTGCAATAATTGAAAATTTTCTGCACTTGCACATTCATAAGGTCTCCGCAATTATGAAAAATTTTCAGATAGAATTTTAGATAGCAGTAATGCATTTATCAAACCTGATTCTTTTTTTTTTTAACCATCTGATGTGTTTATGCAAGTACAACTTCTAGTGCTTTTTCTGGGACTTTCTTTCTTATTAGTAAATTGTATTGACCTTGAATTATCAACCATGTGGCCACTGCTTCATCAGCACTGAACTAATTATTCCCTGTTTTCTCCCCTCTCTTTTTCAGCCAACTGAGCGCATCACAATTCTTTCATCATACTACTATGGTAAGCATTATCCATGTTTTATTTAATTGTTGATAGTATTTCATTTTTAGCAATTTCTTTTAACATTTGTAGAATTTAGGATGGTATAACAAATGATCCCTTGAGCTTGAGATGAGGACCCCTTTTCACCCTCCAAAAGATTCTATTTGTTGGTGGTTATTGTGCAGGGTTAAACATGTTATCATTGTTTAAGTGCTCCAAGTGGCCTTGTATTGTATAAAAGATGGTTTTTGAAATCATTAACATCAGAGTAAGGATATGGTTCTCCAAATAAAATTTTGAGTTAGGCCAGAACAATCTTTGGAAAATAACTTGCAATCCTGTGGGAAATTCCTTGCTGAATTTGGTAAACCATATAGAGAGCTACTTGGACTATAGTTTTTTTTTTCTTTGAGAAATTACTTGGACAAACCATAGTAGTTGTTTGCCTCTGGAATTCTTATATTTTCTTGCAATTAGACAACTAAATTGATAAGTTGAAATATGCAATTGTAAATTGAAGCAAACAAGAATATGGATGTTTGAATTCTATGAGACATATCTCTTGATGCATAAGTATTGGTTTCTTTGTGAATGTACCTCTGGAACTTTTTGTTTGTGCTGTGTTTGTTATGAACTTATGTACTGATCTCGTTCTTAATTTCTTACAGAGGTATTGGGACTTTGTTCATATTATTAGCTAGGAGCAAGGCTAGATACAGGCAACCACTTAGTTCAAAAGAATTTCCCTAATAGCAAGTAATTCAGTATTGTGAACTAAAAAGCACATGTACATTAATAATGGCAACCGAGACAGGCCATGCGTAGGATAGTTTAAGAACTTATTCTAGTTGGTTAATTAAGGGTATCTGATCTGTGATAGTTCTCTCAAATCTTAACTGATATAATTTAAGGAGAAGGATTCTATTTTACATTGTCGGAACTCTGAAGTGTTCAACTTGTGACAAGTTATGTGGGGGATAACTTGATTTACACCCAAATGGTTTGCTTGAATGACAATGCTTATATGATTAGCTATAAGACTACTCGATGACCATAGAAAAAGAAAGTGAAAAGAACCTTGAGCACCGAAAATCTCATTAAAATTAGGTGAATAGCAAGCCTTTAGTGATAAAAGAAAAAAAAACAGAGAAATATAAACATTGGAAATGTGTTCTTATCTTTAGCATAATGGACTAATTTCTTCAGATTTTATTAATTGAATCAAGGTACAGAGTAACATGAAGAGAGAGGGGATGTTCCTATAGGTGTGCATGCACACTTATGTGCAAAAGAAGTTTACGTGCAGATTTGAAAAGGTCAAATACAACTAGAGGAGAGAACAGACACATTACATGGGTAGTAAGGAGTTTTAAGGGAGAGTTTGACCATTCTTGAACGAATAAGATAACTGATTTATCCTTTTACGTAAAATGTCTAAAATCATATGAAATTTAAGAAAGATGATATTTATGTATCACTTTTACAGGAAATCTTATCTTAGAATTCACTAATATAGCTGAGTCTAATGCTTAGGAATTGCTCAAGATATAATTAAGACAGAGGGATATCTATTAAAATATCATGAATAAATCATGCTATGCTGTCATATTTGGCAGCCAGCTAAATGTGGCCGGTAATCTTACTAATCAAAAGACATCAAGATGTTTTCAGCACAAATATAAGAAGCATTTTTAAAGTGTATTATATCATCTTAAGGACATCTGCTCAAATTTCTTTATTGACAGAAATTAGCATGGCTAATTTGGTAAAAAGGTTATTTCACTGATTGTTCTTCTTCTTTAGATACTGAGATGGAGACATGTGAAGATGAAAGATCGATCTTGAGAAGGAGACTTGCTGCATCTGCTGTTGAAATTGAGAGACAGGTAATTAAATATTAGTGTACTTGGAGGAGAGGTGATGTTTTTTGGATGAACTAATCCTCATTTTGTGTCAATATGCAGAGGATGAAATGCTTCCCATGATTTTGTTGGCAAGATTTGGGTCATCAAGGAGAAATGCTATGTTTAATGTAAGTTATGTAGATTTTTTGTGTTGTTCGTACAGAGTAAAAAATGGAACTGTGTGCTATTTTTCAAAGCAGCAACTTATACAACCTGTGAGTTTTTTCTGACTGCCTGCATAAATAAATTCAAACACAAGGTTATGTTATTTTACAATCTAGATTAAATGCAAATGTACGTGTTTAATTTGTTAATTTTGAGACTAAAATTTGGAGCCTGAATGTTGAATGTTGGATCTGGTACATCTTGCATGCATGACTAACTTTTCAAAAATTTTTATCTGTTGTGTACCTCAGTTACCAAGCTTTAGTTTTTCTGAAATTTTCCAAATTTTCAATGGACATGGAGAAAGCTGAGGTTGACCATTGGAAAATTTGAAGTGCATGATCTATACGCCATTTAGGCCCATTAGAAAGCTGAATCGAACATCAGAAGGTTTGAGACAGATTAGAGAGGAGAGTTAACATTAGAAAATTGAGTTATTTTCTCATCCAAAATGAACATGGAGGACGCCTGAGCTGAATATAAGAAACATTGAGTCACATGAAATACACGCAGTTTTCAAAATCTAGAATAGCACGCAGCTAAATCCAGAATTGTTGGAAAGAACCCGAATTTTTCTTTGTAACATTTGTTTGGTATAAATCAGTGACTTTAGGTACTTAGGGCCCTACAATAATATGGCATTAATAATCACATGGTTGATCAGGTGCAGGAAGCTATGATTTAGAGACAATGACTATGACTACCTTTCATAACCGTTTCATTTGTCTGAATTATTGTTTGCACCACATAATATCGCCACCAATCTGAACGTGAGTTTTCAAATTCCAACTCACAAAACATGACATGTGCTACCTGCCTCAGGTGTAACGAAACTAAGTTTTTGATTAGTTAGCAGAAAATGGATTTTCTTGTCTCTATTGATGCTTTGCATATGCTGAATCACTCTCCTTGTTTTGTTTGTTCATTAGTTTTTTTTCTTAAGCATTTAATTATTGAAACTTCACGATGAAAATGAGTACTTGGTACTTGAGTTGCAAACCATTGGCTTTGGTAACATTTCAAGATGCAGTGCTTAGTTGTTCAAAATAATAATTTAATATTGAAAATGAATATCTAGTTATTAAAGTACGGTCCTTTATTTTCTAGCTGCCAATAATTAACTGCTTGCCTCGTATTGTATTGCTGTTAGAAATTAGAGTATTCTTGCTAAAGATGAGCGCTATCTTCACTTTTTCATAAGCTAAGTTCTCGAGTTGGGGCTTGTCTTGCCTTTATGAATGATTTGTTATAGATATATTCGTGACTTTCGTGGAGGTTCGTACGTTTAACTGTCTTCAAATAGGGACAACAAGGGAGCAAAGGGCACATGATACTGGGAGTTTTACCCCTGACTGATGACATTCACTCGCAAACTTACTCGGATTATGTGGCTCCTATATCACCATATGCTAAATGATTCCCATAATTTGTCGTTCTTACTTGGCTGCTTTCTATGTCCTTTCCAGTCTTAGGATGCATCCTTTCAGGACTTGTAAATAGGGCTATTCGATTCCAGTATGGGTTCGATTTGAAACCAAATGATTTAGAAATCAGAACCAAACCGAATAGGATCCAATTTTTTGGTTTTTTTGATTCTGGTTCCGGTTCCAATTCTGATTTTTTGGTTAAAAATGACCACACTATTCTCTATATCAATATTACGTTCCTTTAAATTAAAAGAAAATTTCTGATAGTAAAATTTTTATACATGATAATTGAAGTAACTCATCTATAATAATTAATAAAATATAATACGAGATTGAAATTATAATATAACACCAAATAACGGTTAATAATTGATGAAATATTGAAGCTGCACTTCTCTTCGACATCAACACCATATTTTTTCAAAAGGGAAAAAAAAAAAAGAGTATTTGAATCTCACACCATCTAAATATTTATTAGCAAATTTTGATTTTAAATAAAAAATATGATAGTAGTTCAAAACTAAGTAATGTATTTGGAAATCAGTTTATGAACTTGGTTCAAGTCCACTTGCAAATATCGTCAGTAAACCGAGGGGAACATACCACATGGCTAAAAAAGAACTCAGATCTTCAAACACTTGCTTATATACATGCTAGAGATATTGCATTGTTTAAGAATTGATTCCACTTTGTGTGATTGAGAAATAAAGCCTATACCAATTGCATAACAAGTTCAACATATAAAACTAATCTCTTTTTTTGTTTTTTGTGTATGAAGATGGATAATATGATCGATTGCTCAAAAATTCTTATTTGTCTTTTCATGACGAACTTGAATTGGGAAAAAAAAAAAATAAATGGAAGGACCAAGGAGCAAAAAGAGTTACTGTAATTATTGAAGTGGCTAACCAAAGGCCGATCTTGGATTGTTGCAGAATTAGGATGCATCACATGAGGCTCTCAATTGTCTGAGTTGAGAAAAATGGGAACAAACCCACATGCCTATTACATGTTTATCCTATGTTTTGCATTTAAATTCTTAATGATTTGTTATAAATGTTGCTATGACTTTCTCTGGTCAATTTAGAGACGTTGACTTTTAGATGTACGAGATACGCAAACCAAACAAAGTTTATTTTTTGATTAGAAGAGTCGATAATTTTATTTTTGCAATAACGTCAGAGAGTGATTCAGTTGATACACATACATCCCCCTGCGATAATGAGGGTTCAAATTTTATTCTCTGTTTACCCTCTCATTCTTACTTGAAAAATGCGATTCACTGAATTTAGTAAAATGTGATATGATTATTATTATTTTTTTTATTAAATTTTGAGCATTGAGGAAAAGAAATTCAGACTTGAATTTATTGTAAAATCGTATATGCAATTACCGTTAGGTTATATTTTAATGTGTATAATTACCTTCTTGCAGATAAAACTCGATATAATTATAATTTATATTTCAAATATAACCTGTCAATCCAAACATTTATACATTTTGATTAATCCTAAATAGAATGAAATATTTAAATTTAAAGAAATTGAAAGTTCTCTATTATTTTTTCATCACAATATCATATTCGCAGAATATAAAATATGTATATTGTATTTTATACTTAGATTTTAGATTACTCCTTCTATTGATTGGATAAGGGAAAATATAAGTTCTATGGATCAAATTTATTTGGCAAATTCAGAGAACCAAGGGGCAAACTTATGATGGTTTGGATGATTGCCAAGATCGTGGGATATAGAAGAAGAGGAGGCTATTATAATTTAATTGGTCGGCAGAGAGTTGTGAAAGCCCATCCTTATGGTTTGTGCTAATATTTGACGACATTTTCCATCTTGATAATGTCATGTGACTTGTTTTGTTTTTATTTGTGCAACTACAAATCAGATAGGTGTAGAGTATCCAAGGATCCCTTTTGGACTTTTACCAAACACCCATTCTATCCTTCCATATTTATCATGCATGCCCTCATCAACCCAAATTCTATTTCTCATTTTTCTTTTGATTAGTGTTGTTGAATAATAATCATTCATCATCTACAATCATCTTTGATTATTCCGGATCGGTATCAAATCTTCCATTTACTTTAATTAATTTTTAGAATTTTCAATCTTACTATGCCCAACTAATTCAATTGCATGTGTTCATTTTGCCGGTCCAATTAATTTATTAATGTGGGTGAATATCAGATGTTTATTTATTTATTTTTGCAATAATTTTAGCAAAAGTTATGGTGAATAATTAATATTTAAAGAATGATATTATTTAAAAATAAAATATTATTCAGTACATAAATTTCTCGTATTTAAACAGAATCCATTTATATATGCATCACATGGATAAACATGTAATCGGGATTTACATCTTGGACTATGTATCAAGAAAATAAGAAATATGCATGTTAGAATATGCTTTCCAGTGCAAAACAATAGTCCAAGCAGGGATACAAAGAAAGTACATGTGCAGCTATCCTTTAACGTGCTTTTGCATGGCTAACTCATGACATGAGCAGTCGATAATTCCATTTTCATTCTTGGCCTAACTCTCTCTTCTTCAAAGACGCTCATTGGCGTATTAATTCAGATTGTATCAGGACAGACCTATGTATTAATCCAGATTCGTGCTAGGATAGACCTGTAAAGGGGAGTAAAACATCCGTTTCCGAGTATTTAAAAAGATTTTACAGTCAATATTTAAATTAAGACCTCTAAATAAGAGAAAACAGACCTTTTATCATGCTTTGAGAGAAAAAAAAGAGATGTAATTCGTTGAACTTGTAGTTGGTTGCAAGTTGGTCCAATTTTGAGATGATATACTGATTATTGATTAATCAAACTGAATATAATCAAATAGATTCCTTAATTCATATAACCGTACTAAAAGAATTAGCCAATAACTGAGTCCGAATCTATGATTCTGATTATTATCACTATTAAAAGGAATTATATGAGCATTTATTTCAACTTAAATAATAAAATGAACAATTAAGAATCAAAACACTCAACTCAAAATCAAAAATCAATACAAGAAAACAAATTAATAGACATTCAAACTTTGGATTCCAATATTTGATTGCATGTTTTACAGTTCTTGTCTTCTGACAGTCAGCAAGCACCAATCAGAAAGAGTGAAACGATAAATATAATAATAATACAGATAAATGATCAACCCAACTCAGATCGACAAGGTGCTGTCTTTTACACAGACCTTTTCTTTTCTTTGCTTTATATATCTTTAATATTTAGTCACATAATAACTACAAAAAAATAACAGAACTACGTACTAATTCTCATCAGCTATTTGATAGATGCTTAATTAATTAATTACTAAATAATTGAATATATAATACTAAACATTGCTA
>CANUEX010168608.1:0-19587 GCA_948099535.1 Jatropha multifida | reverse complement strand
CATATGGTACAATAGTATAGGATTGAGACATATATGGTGATATCAAGTTCATGCCAACCACATATATGCCCATTGGTATGACACAGGGTGACAGAATCAGTAAGGAATATGTAGCATTGTTCTTATCCCAATCAAAATTAGTATGTTGCTCATGGACATTACATTCCTAGATTCTGACCATATATTTATTTATTCACCCGAAGCCCATATAACCCGCCACGTGGATATAATGTATCATGGCTACACTACAGTGGACAACTTGCCATACTATTCTATGGCCAAGGCTATTACAATGACTTCTAATATAGGATCCCTGATCCCAGCTTAACTCTACCCTACTCCTGTCCGATATTATATGGTACTAATCATACTCGATCACCATATAATCGTTATAGATTACCTATCCACAATAGTCTAATTGGCTATAGTATGATAGTTGACATATGCCACTTATGTATGATGTCAAATTAGTGAGTGGATAAGGATAATCCAAATAATCGTTATAAATTACATTAAATATATTGTGGGGAGAATGGTACACAGGATAGTGATGTATTATGCTATACATGGGGTTATGATAGAAGTGTGGTTAGTGTTTTCCCCAATCATCTGGTATGTTAGTATAGGAGTGAGACATAAATGGTGATATCAAATTCATTCCAACCATATATATGCCCATTAGTATGACACAGGGTGACAGAATTAGCAAGGTATATATAGCATAGTTCTTACCCCAATCAAAATTAGTATGTCGCTCATGGACATTATATTACTAGTTTCCCACCATATATGTATTTTTTCACCCTAGGTCCATATAACCCACCACATGGATATAATGTATCGTGGCTACACTGCAGTGAACAACTTGCCATACCATTCTATGGCCAAGGCTATTACAATGACATCTAATATTGGATCCCTGATCCCAGCTTAACTCTACCCCACTCCTGTCCAATATTAAATTGTACTAATCATACTCGATCACCATAGAAGTCTATAAACATAGGATATGATGTAGTATACTGTAGATTACCTATCCATCACAGTCTAATTCACAATTAGTATGATAAATGACATATACCACTTATGTATGATGTCAAATTAGTGAGTGGATAAGGATAATCCAAATAATCATTATAGATTACATTAAATACATTGTGGGAGGAATGGTACACAGGATAGTGATATATTATGTTATACATGGGGATATGATAGACGTGTAGTTAGTGTTTTCCTCAATCATGTGGTACATTAGTACAGGAGTGAGACATATATGGTGATATCAAATTCATTTGAACCATATATGTTGCTCATGGGCATTACATTCGTAGGTTCCCACCATATATTTATTTATTCACTACAAGTCCATATAACCCCCCACGTGGATATAATGTAATATGGCTACACTGCAGTGAACAACTTGCCATACCATTCTATGGCCAAGGCTATTACAATGACATCTAATATAGTATCCCTGATCCCAACTTAACTCTACCCCGCTCCTGTCGGATATTATGTGGTACTAATCGTACTTAATTGGCATAGAAGTCTATAAACATAGGATATGATGTAGTATATGGTAGATTACCTATCCATAATAGTCTAATTGGCTATTAGTATGATAAATGACATATGGCACTTATGTATGATGTCAAATTAGTGAGTGGATAAGGATAATCCATATAATCGTTATAGATTACATCAAATACATTATGGCGACAAAGGTACACGGGATAGTGATATATTATGCTAGACATGGGGGTATGATAAACGTGTATTTAGTGTTTTCCTCAATCATGTGGTACCTTAGTACTTGAGTGAGACATATATGGTGATATCAAAATCATTCCAACTATATATATGCGCATTGGTATGACACAAGGTAACAGAATTAGCAAGGTATATATAGCATAGTTCTTAACCCAATCAAAATTAGTATGTTGCTCATGGCCATTACATTCCTAGATTCCCACCATATATTTATTTATTCACCCCAAGTCCATTTAACCCCCCACGTGGATATAATGTATCATGGCTACACTGCAGTTAACAACTTGCCATACCATTCTATGGCCAAGGCTATTACAATGACATCTAATATTGGATCCCTGATCCCAGCTTCACTCTACCCCACTCCTATCGGATATTGTGTGGTACTAATCATACTTAATCAACATAGAAGTCTATAAATATAGGATATGATGTAGTATATGGTAGATTACCTATCCATAATAGTCTTATTGGCTATTAGTATGATAAATGCCATATGCCACTTATGTATGATGTCAAATTAGTGAGTGGATAAGGATAATCCATATAATCATTATAGATTACATTAAATACATTGTGGGGACAAAGGTACATGGAATAGTGATATATTATGCTATACATGGGGGTATGATATACGTGTGGTTAGTGTTTTCCTCAATCATGTGGTACGTTAGTAAAGGAGTGAGACATATATGGTGATATCAAATTCAGGCCTACCACATATATGCCCATTGGTATGAAACAGGGTGACAGAATCAGTAAGGAATATGTAACATTGTTCTTACCCCAATCAAAATTAGTATGTTGCTCATGGACATTATATTACTAGTTTCCCACCATATATATAATTATTCACCCCAAGTCCATATAAGCCCCCATGTGGATATAATATATCGTGGCTACATTGCAGTTAACAACTTGCCATACCATTCTATGGCCAAGGCTATTACAATGATGTCTAATATAGAATCACTGATCCCAGCTTAACTCTACCCCACTCCTGTCGGATATTATATGGTACTAATCATACTTAATCACCATAGAAGTCTATAAACATAGGATATGATGTAGTATATGGTAGATTACCTATCCATAGTAGTCTAATAGGCTATTTGTATGATAAATGGTTGTTTTTCTCCTTCCCTTTAGTAGAGGGTTCTCTAACTTCTTCAAAGTAGGAAAAATGCCCATTAAAATCAAAGATTAACAAAAGAAATAGATGGAGCATGACTTAATGCATCAATTACGAGTCTAAACCTTAAATTCTACTTATTAATTCACAAAACTCAAAAATCACAACTTACTTACTTGAGTAGTAACTCCAAATTCCTTAGCTTCTAGTCACCAATTTATACTTCTTCTACTTGTTTCTTAAGGTTTATTCACTAATCTTTGATTTAATTCTTGAAATTTGAGTGAATAGTGTTGCTTGATGAGTGGTAACTTTTAAGTAGAAAAGTCAAATTTAACTTCTTCATTTTATGCCAAATGAATGGCTGTTATCAAGTCTCTAGTATTCTCAACCAATGGCTCTAAATATTCATCAATTAATTCTCCTCTATTTATTATTTAACTCCACCAATTGATCTAATTAATTCGACAAAAATAATTCCTCAATTATTCCTTAACATGCTATGCTAGAAAATACTATTCATTAAATGCCTTAATTCTCCAAAAATATTCATGAAATATTTTCTACCCACCTAAATCATGCAAACATGCTCCAAAAATATTAAATAAAATATTAAACATGCATAGTAATTTTTTTCAATTTGAAATAATACCAAGTCCCGGACCGATAGTACTATTCACAAACCCGTAAATCACTATTACCGACACTGGAAAATATCACTGAAAAATGGACTGTTACAGAGCATGCTTGTTGGGACCCGAAAGACGGTGAACTATGCTTAAGCGGGGCGAAGCCAAAGGAAACTCTGGTGGAGGCCCGTAGCTATACTGACATGCAAATAGTTCGTCTGACTTGGGTATAGGGACGAAAGACTAATCGAACCATCTAGTAGCTAGTTCCCTCCGAAGTTTCCCTCAGGATAGCTAGAGCTCAGGACGAGTTCTATCAGGTAAAGCCAGTGATTAGCGGCATCAGGGGCGCATCACCCTCGACCTATTCTCAAACTTAAAATAGGTAGGACGGCGCGGCTGCTTCGCTGAGCCATGCCCCGATGAGTAGGACAGCATGGCGGTCGCTGTAAAAGTAGAGGCGGGAGCCTGGGCAGAGCGGCCGTTGGTGCAGATCTTGGTGATAGTGGCAAATATTCAAATAAGAACTTTGAAGGCAGAAGAGGGGAAAGGTTCCATGTGAACGACACTTGCACATGGGTTAGTCGATCCTAAGAGATGGGGGAAGCCCGTCCGACAATGCATTCCCATGCAAGCTTTGAAAGGGAATCGGGTTAAAATTCCCAAACCGGGACGTGAAGGCTAATGGCAATATTAAGGAGTTGAAAGACGTCTGTGGGGCCTTGGCAAGAGTTATCTTCTCTGTTTAATAGCCTTCCCACCTTGGAAAGAACTCAATCAGAGGTAGGGTCCAGCGACTGGAAGAGCGCCACATTTTGCGCAGTGTCCGGTGTGCCCCCGGAGGCCCATGAAAATCTAAAGGACCGAGTGCCTCCCACACCCGGTCGTACTCATAACCGCATTAGGTATCCAAGGCGAATAGCCTCTGGTCGATGGAACAATGTAGGCAAGGGAAGTCTGCAAAATGGATCCATAACATCAGGAAAAGGATTGGCTTTGAGGGCTAGGCCTAGGGGTCCAAGTCTCAAACCCGACTATCAATAGACTACTCGAGCTGCTCCCATGGTGAGAGCAGGTCGCCACGTGCCGACAGGGGGACGGATTAGAAACAGCCATTCCAGGGGCCTTCTCCGAGCATCGAACAATTGACTCAAAACTAGTACAAACAAGGGGAATCTAAATTTTTAATTAATACAAAGCATTGTGATGGTCCCTACGGATGCTCACGCAATGTGATTTCTACTTAGTGCTCTGAATGTCAAAGTAAAGAAATTGAACCAACCGTGGTAAATGGCGGGAGTAACTATGAATCTCTTAAGGTAGCCAAATGCCTCATCATCTAATTAGTGATGCACATGAATGGATTAACGAGTTTCCCACTGTCCCTAGCTCGGTTCCCAACCTATGAACTACGACTTTAATGTCTTCGCACCGGGGGCTTTTCGAGCCGGGACGGCACTCTGGCCCATGTTCCTAGACCTATAGAAGGCACCCATATAGATCTTGATTCCCAATTCGCTGGAGGCATCGGGGCCATTCGCTTTGCCAAGGCCATCCAAGCTAACTTAAGCTAGCCCCCGAACATGTCGAGCTCCCAGCGACTATGAGCTTTTGCCCTCAAATTTGCACCATTGATAGATGTTACCCATATATGAAGGGTAGTAATGCTGAAAAACTAAAATAATTCGAAAAAACTGCAGTCCCCGGCTCAGTTCTCGGCCTATGAAACGGCCCTCCAGCTTTAATATCTCCACACCAGGGGCTTTTCAAGCCCGGACGGCATTTTGGCCCTGGTTCTACGACTGATAAAAGGCACCCATATCAATCTCAGCCCTTAATTCGTCGGAGTCCCTGGGACCATTCGCTTCGCCAAGGCCATCCAAGCTAACTTGTGCTAACCCCAAAACACATCGAGCTCCCGGTGACTGTGAGCTTTTGCCCTCAAATTTGCACCATTGATAGATGTTACCCATACATGAAGGACAGTAATGCTGAACAACCAAAATAATTCAAAATAATTGCTATCCTCGGCTCGATTCCTGACCTATGAAATGACCCTCCGACTTTAATATCTCCGCACTGAGGGCTTTTCGAGCTCGACCTGCACTCCGGCAAAGGTTCCCCAGACCTATAGAAGGCACCCATATTGATCTTGGCCCCAATTTACACGGAGCCTTCGGGAAGATTCCCTTCTCTAAGGCCATCCAAGCTAACTTGAGCTAGCCCCCGAACACATCGACCTCCCGACGACTGTGAGCTTTTGCCCTCAAATTCTCACCATTTATAAATGTTACCCACACATGAAAGGCAGTAATGCAGAAAACCCAAAACAATTTGAAAAAACTATTGTCCTTGGATTGGTTCCCAGCCTATGAAACGGCTCTCCGGCTTCAATATCTCTGCACTGGGGGCTTTTCGAGCCCAGCCGGCACTCCGGCTTGGGTTCCCCAGACCTATAGAGGGCACCCATATCGATTATGGTTCTCGATTTTCCAGAGCCTCCGGGGCCATTCGCTTCGCCAAGGCCATCCAAGCTAACTTGACCTAGCCCCCAAACACATCGGGCTCCCGGCGACTGTGAGCTTTTGCCCTCAAATTCGCTCCATTGATAGATGTTACCCATACATGAAGGGCAGTACTGCCGAAAAATCAAAATGATTTAAAAAAACTACTATCCTTGGCTCGATTGCCAGCTTGTGAGATAGTCCTCCAGCTTCAATATCTTTAGACCAGGGGCTTTTTGAGCCCTACCGGCACTTCGGCCTGGGTTCCACAAACCTATAGCAGGCAGCCACATCAATCCCAACCCCCTATTCACTAGAGCCTCCGAGGTCATTCGCGTCGCTAAGGCCATCCGAGCTTAACTTGAGCTAGCCCCCGAACACGTCGGGCTCCCGGCAATTGTGAGCTTTTGCCCTCAAATTCACATCATTGGTAGATATTATCCATACATGAAGGGGACTAATGCTAAAAATCCAAAATGATTCAAAAAAACTATAGTCCCCGACTCAGTTCTTGGCTTATGAAACGACCATTTAGCTTCAATATCTCCGCATCGGAGGCTTTTCGAGCTAGGCCGACACTCTAGCCCAGGTTCCCTAGACTTATAGAAGGTATCCATACCTTTCCCAAATCCCGATTAGCCAAAGCATCTAAGGCCATTTGCTTCGCCAATGCCATCCATCCTAACTTGAGCTAGCCCCTAAACACGTCGGGCTCCCGGTGACTGTGAGCTTTTACCCTTAAATTCACACCATTGGTAGATGTTACCCATACATGAAGGGGACTAATGCCAAAATTGAAAACAATTCAAAAAAAATACAGTCCCTGGCTTGGTTTTCGGCTTATGAAATGGCCCTCCAGCTTCAATATCCCTGCACAAAGGATTTTCAAGGTCGGCTAACACTCCGGTTCGGGTTCCCTGGACCTAAAGAAGGCATCCACACCATTTTCAACCCCCGATTAGTTGAAGCATCCTTGGCCATTTGCTCCGCCAAGGCCATACAAGCGTACTTGAGCAAACCCCCTAACACGTCGGGATTCTAATGATTGTGATCATTTGCCCTTAAATTCGCATCATTGATAGATGTTACCCATGCATGAAGGGGACTAATGCTGAAAATCCTAAACGATTCCATAAAACTATAGTCCCCAACTCGAATCCCAGCCCATGAAATAGCCATTCGGCTTTAATATCTCCCCACCGGGGGCTTTCCAAGCCCGGCCGACACTCTGGCCTTAGTTCCCTGGATCTATAGAAGGCACCCATATTGATCACGAACCCTGATTCCCTAGAGCCTCCAAGGCCATTTGCTCCAATAAGGCCATCCATGCTAACTTGAGTTAGCCCTAGAACACGTCGAGCACCTGGCTACTATGAGCTTTTGCCCATAAATTCACACCGTTGGTAGATGTTACTCATACATGAGGGTTTGAAATGCTTAAATACCTAAACCATTTGAAAAAACTGCAGTCCCCAGCTCGATTTTAGGCCTATGATATGGCCCTTCGGCTTAAATATCTCCGCACTGAGGGCTTTTCGAGCCCGATCGAAACTCTGGCCTGGGTTCCCCAAGCCTATAGAAGTCACCCATATCGATCTCAGTGCCTGATTACCTGGAGCATCCAGGGCCATTTGCTTCGCCAAGGCCATCCAAGCTTACTTGAGCTAGCCCCCCAACACATCGGGCACCTAGTGACTTTGAGCTTTTGCCCTCAAAGTTGCACCATTGGTAGATATTACCCATACATGAAGGGGACTAATGCCTAAAATCCAAAATGATTCAAAAAAATTGCAGTCCTCGGCTCGGTTCCTGGCCTGTGAAACGGCCAACCAACTTTAATATCTCCGCACCGGAGGCTTTTCAAGCCCGACCGACACTCCAACTTGGGTTCCCCAAAGCTATAAAGGGCATCCATACCAATCTTGGCCCCTGATTAGCCAGTTAATCCGGCACCATTTGCTTCGCCAAGGCCATCCAAGCTAAACTTGAGCTAGCTCCCGAGCACGTTGCACTCCCTGCGACTGTGAGCTTTTGCCCTCAAATTCACACCATTCATAAATGTTAACCATATATGAAGGGGAATGATGCCAAAAATCATAAACGATTCAAAGAAACTGCAGTCCCCGGCTCAATTCCCGGCCTATGAAATGGCCCTCCGGGTTCAATATGTCTGCACTAGGGGCTTTTCAAGCCCAACCGATACTCCATCTCAGGTTCCCCAGTCCTACAGAAGGCATCCATACTGATTCAGGCCCCCGATTAGCTAGAGCATCCGGGGCCATTTGCTTTGCCAAGGCCATCCAAGCTAACTTGAGCTAGCCCCCGAACACGTCGGCACCTAGTAACTATGATCTTTTTCCTTCAAATTCACACCATTGATAGATGTTACACATACACGAAGGGGACTAACGTCAAAAACTACATCAGTTCCCAACTTATGATACGACCATTCGGCTTCAATATCTCCTTACCTAGGGCTTTTCAAGCCCGGCCGACACTCTAGTTTGGGTTCTCCAAACCTATAGAAGAAATCCATTGCAATCCCAGCCCACAATTAGCCGGAGCATCTGGGGCCATTTGCTTCACCAAAGCCATCCAAGATAACTTGAGCTAGCCCTTGAACGCATCGCGCTCCCAGCGACTTTGAGCTTTTTCCCTCAAATTTGCACCATTGGTATATGTTACCCATACGTGAAGGGGACTAAGCTAAAAAGGTGAAACAATTCGAAAAAACTACAGTCCCCAGCTCGATTCTCAGCCTATGAAATCACCATCTGGCTTCAATATCTCTACACTAGGGGCTTTTCAAGCCCAGCCGACACTGCAGCTCAGGTTTCTCAAACCTATAGAAGGCATCTATACCGATCCCAGCTTTAGATTAGCTAGAGCATCCGGCCATTCGATTTGCTAATTGCATGTAAGCTAACTTGAGCTACCACTAGAACATGTCGGGCTCCCAACGACTGTGAGCTTTTACCATCAAATTTGCACTATTGATAGATGTTACCCATACATGAAGGGGACTGATGCTGAAAATAAAAAACAATTTGAAAAAACTATTGTCCGCATTCGATTCCTGGCCTATGAAACGTCCGTTCAGCTTCAATATCTCCGCACCGGGGGCTTTTGAAGCCCGTCCAACACTTCGACTTGGGTTCCTCAGACCTATAAAAGGCATCCATACTGATCCCAGCCCCCAATTAGCCCAAGCATCCAGGGCCATTTGCTTCATCAAGGCCATCCAAGCTAACTTGAGCTAGCCCTCGACCACTTCTAGCTCTAGGCGACTATGAGCTTTTTCCCTCATATTCACACCATTTGTAGATGTTACCCACACATGAATGGGACTAATGCTGAAAATCTAAAAAGATTCAAAAAAGCTAGAGTCTCCAGCTCTATTGCTGGCCTATGAAACGACTCTTCGGCTTTAATATCTCTGCACCGTGGGCTTTTCAAGCCAGGACGACACTCCTGCTCGGGATCCCCAGACCTATAGAAGGCACCCATATTGATCCTGACCCCCGATTAGCCAAAGCATCCAAGGGCATTCGCTTCGCCAAGGCCATCTAACCCCCGAACAAGTCGGACTCCCGACAATTGTGTGCTTTTGCTCTCAAATTCGCACAATTGGTAGATTTCATCCATATATGAAGTGGACTAATGCTGAACATGCAAAATGATTCTAAAAAAAATCCCGGACCCCGGCTCAGTTCTCTGCCTATGAAATAGTCGTTCCTCATGCTCTTACACAAACAGTCGATTGACATCCATGATAATAATTCCATAACAATATTTAAGTATTCCCCATAAAAAACCATGGCCATTGAATGACATTTTCATTTTTTATTGATTTTTTACCACATCCGGTGGCATTTTCGTAAAAAAAATACCCCTTTCCCGCAAAGCATCAATCGGAGACCACTCCAATAATTCCATAATTATATTCTAGGGTCACCCATAAAAAATCATGGCTTTTGAGTGATATTTCAAATTTTTATTGATTTTTAACCCCCTCTAGGGGCGTTTTCGTCAAAATTTTTATTTGACCACCCTCCAGATCGAATCTCAAGAATAAGGGTACCCATCCAAATCTTTACCCTTATTTATGATGGCTCCCAAAATTTCATTGCCAAAGGTGCCCAGAATAAAATTTTATGGGGGAGTGATGATAGGAATTTAGCAATGTTTCCTTATACTACACCTAGGTTTGTTTTACTTTCTATATATGTAAGGGTGCAGTATGGCACCCTTACCTATGGTGCCTTACCATGGCAATCTAATGGACGAAGCAAGCCTATTGGAGACAAGAATATCATGTTGGATGGCATGTGTGTCTAGAATATGATAGGGGAGACCAACGTAGTGCTCTTCGTCGTCCCGGGGCCCATATAACGACCCGAGCCCTTACGAGCTAGGATCCAGGCATCATGCTCTATCAAGAGGGGATGATGTGTCCATGGGGAAGGAGCTCTATAGATACTATAAGGCCACAAGCCTATAATGCACCTCTCTCTGAAGGGTGAGGTTTTGGTATAGGCAGACTATTCTACCCAGGATGCCCAAAGGCCCTTAGCCATACACAGATATGCGAGACCCTTATATTTATATGGAAAGATGAGCCCTATAGCTGGATATGATGCTAAGACCCTTAGAGTATGCATGGCTAGCCTAGATACTATAGATACTATAAGGCCACAAGCCTATAATGCACCTCTCTCTAAAGGGTGAGGTTTTGGTATAGGTAGACTATTCCACCAAGGATGCCCAAAGGCCCTTAGCCATACACGAATATGCGAGACCCTTATATTTATATGGCAAGATGAGCCCTACAGCTGGATATGATGCTAAGACCCTTAGAGTATGCATGGCTAGCCTAGATTATGAGCTAATTCTAGGCGCCAGACGAGTGCCAAGAGCTGCGAGGATGTGGCACGGTGACATTTGGTATTAGAGCCTGGTCAGTTGGCTATTGTTTAAGACTTGGGTAAAAGTATGCTGGTTGAGATGTAGAGCATAGATGTGAAGTTACAGCAGCGTTCAAGTGATGCAAGCTATGTATGGCAGTAGTCAATAGTTGGCATCATGATGTTCCCGAGTAACACACCCCTTCATGCATAACTATAAGAGGTGTGTCAAGCTATAGGAATGGATACAAGATGTTAGTTTTCAACTAACCTCAATGGGATTGCATAGCATGCCTGGAGAAAAGAGGCAGTCTGCATAGTTGAGGTGGTGATGTGATGGCAAGAGATTGGCTCATGCAAGTGCTGCAATCAGTAAAGCAAAGAGTAAGTTATTTGTAAATTCATGTGCAACTCTGAGATAGACCCCGATGGAAGCATCATGGATTGATATGTAGCGACAGCATGATCAAATAGAAAATAAGAGAGCAGCATTAAGCAAATTGAGTGAGTATATGCATTGAAACCGAAGCAAGGGATGCTTACACATAGAGGCACTCAGTGGAAGCAGTCAGGTGCGAGAATTCACCCTAGATGTAGAGATGATCACTTGATGTATAGCCACCTATATGAGGTGAAGCATGGAAATTGTTAGAATATTTGAGAAATACTTACGAGGCATGTTAGAGATTGCTTATTGAACATTCATTGAGACTTGTTCTTACCTTTTAAGATAAGGGGGGTATAGAACATTAAGTGAGTCAGATGTTGGAAATGTGATTATTATGGGCGAGCTTACTAAGTGAGTTGGAAGCTACTCCCAAATACTTTATTGAGATGTGTTAAAGCTCGACGGAAGGAATACTAAGAGTGCAGATGGTATTTTAGGCTGTGGGCAATGTAAAGTAAGAGCGAAGCTCGGCCGAAGGAATGTAGAGTACTGCTGGTATTTCAGGCCGTGGGCAATGCGAAGTAAGAGTTTGGGCCTGGCGAAAGGAGTATCTATTGTGGCTAATATTTCAAGCCATGGCCAACGTTAAATAAATCCTTAACCTGACAGATAGACTATCATATTGAGGAATAAGATGTCAAACCGTGGGTAAATGGATTTTGAAAAAAAAAATATCAAAATTGGTTGCCTCTGATGAGTCAAGATGTTTGAGCTTTACTGTGGATGAGCCGCTATATTTTGTATGTTATCTAGAATGTGCTGAGAAACTTGTGTTTTGGTGTTTGTGTGCAGGGCCATTCGATCAAAGAGTAGCATGCGAGACAATTCCCCATCGGACCATATGAGCGAAAATGGGATGACGAAAGATGTCATTCCCCTACTGCTTATGGGAAGTGAGAAGGGTTGAAGCAAACCTATAGGGCTTGAGGTTCCCCAAGCAAAATAGTGTTTTTCTTATACTATCGTGGTGTGCTATAGACCCCAGCAAGTTAAACTTGTCTAGAGGGGGAAATAGCCATGGAAATAAAATTGATTTTATAGACATAGCTTGTGCACCAATATAGCATGAGGCGATTAGAGCATAAGTCCAGACAAAGCTATGGCGAGCGAGGTGATAAGAGAGATGAGCAGAAAACAAACATCAAAATGGAAATCGAATAGAGTTTGGTGTATCCTAAGGGATTTAATTTTATTCTTATTATTTAAGTACAATTGCCATGTGATTATTATTACTTTCCTACTGTTACAAAAAAAAATAAGGAAAGAAGTGTCTATATATACATAGGGGCTAAGGTTCCTTATTTTGGTAGGTTTGACAAATAGAAAGGCAACCTAAATTTAGCCAGGATGTTTGAATCAGCCATAGTGGCTACAGAGACACTAAGTGACTATGGGAAAACTTTTCCAAATGCAAGGTTGGTAACCCAGGTGCAGGTGATAATTGTCCCAATAAGGGAATGATACCCACCCATAAGTGGGGGAGTAGGCTCAACTAATTCAGAGGTGAACATGGAGAGGCAGTTGTAGTCAATCAAATTAGATTGAATGTAAATCAACCTGTGTTCAAGTGATGGCACAACATAATGAAAACTGAGATGCGTATTATGTTGCATACAATTGGGTGAGATACTAGTATATGTAAGTCTTATCACTTCTTACTCAGGTGTGTTATTTCATTTGTACTTATTGTTGTTGATATTATGAGATATGATTGTGCATAAAGAAAAGGCTTACTAATTATCTAGCATATATTTCTACATTGTGGCTACTTTGGGTTTTGTTAGCTGTATTTTGTGAGGTATATATAACAAGGCTATGGTGCAACATAAAGCATATAGCCGCTCAAGCAGTAACGGGCACTTGGATACTAATGCACGCTATGTAGAAATGAAGTAGTTCATGAAGGGACAACCACATCGTAAGAGAAATGTTGATCAAATAATAATCAGTGCGAAGGAGAAATGTAGAGAGTACTCCAAGCACACCACCCTAATCGATGAGGACGTCAATTGTTTGAGTGGGTGAGGAATGGTATAAACATGGAGAATATTGATAATATAGAGCGTAAGCTGTGGTTCCCAGAAGAAGAAAAGTAATGCAAGAATATAACTTTTGCATTTTAGTTTTCACGAGGCATCATAACAAGCAGATGCATAGAACCTTTCATTAGAGAGAGGATAATAATGACAACTATGGAGGAGAAGTATAGATGTAGTACAACACAATCGATGAGGACATCGTTCATTTGAGTAGGGGAGAACGTAAGGGTGCAGTTCGACACCCTTACCCATGGTGCCTTACCATGGCAATCTAATGGATGAAGCAAGCCTATTAGAGACAAGAATAGCATGTTGTATGGAATGTGTGCTTAAAATATGAGAGGGGAGACATGGCGTAATGCTCTCCATCGCCTTGGGGCCAGGATAACGACCCAAGCCCTAGTGAGCTAGGATGCGGGCATTATGCTCTATCAAGAGGGGTTGATGTCTCCATGGGGAAGGAGCTGTGTGGACACTATAGGGCCATAGGCCTATAGTGCGCCTCCCTCCAAAGGGTAAGGTTTTGGTATAGGTAGACTATAGCAAGATGAGCCCTACAGCTGGATATGATGCTAAGACCCTCAGAGTATGCATGGCTGGCCTAGATTATGAGTTAATTCTAGGCACCAAATGAGTGCCTAGAGCTGTGAGGATATGGCACTGTGACAACATGTATGGGTGGGTGAATGTTGTGCCTAAGCGGGCCATTTACCCAACCATGCCCCCCCCCCCACTACTCACCCGTGCCCTTGACGTTATGTGTTAGGAAGAACTTGGTGTGGCACTGATTCTCGATCTCAGCCAATGAGTCATCATTAGGCAAGTTTCGTCTCGCTCTGTCAATGTCAAGGGTGCGCATGAGCAGTGGGAGGCGCGTTAGGCATGCCATCCCCTCCCCCTTCCCCCCCTCCATGCCCATTGCTCACCTGCGCTATTAATGGTGCATGTTGGGTCAGACTTAGTGTGGCACTGATTCTCTATCTCAGTCGATTGAGTCATTGTTGTATCGGGTTTGCCCTAACTCAATCAACGTTAATAGCATGGGTGAGCAATGGGCATGGCTTGCCCATTGGTCACCATTGCTATTGACGGTGCGTGTTTGGCCTAACTTGGCATGGAGCCGATTGAGTCATCGTTGCAACAGGTTTAGGTCGGCGCAACGTTATAGGCATGGGTGGGTGTGGGCATCGCACTCGATGGACCATTCCATACCCATTGCTTGCCTGTGCTCTTAACAGTGTGTGTTAGGCCTGACTTGGTGTGGCGTTGATCCTTGATCTCTGCTAATCGATTCATCCTTGCATCAGGTTTGGTTTGGCACAGTCAACGTTAAGGGCACGGGTGAGTGTGGGCATTTAGTTCGATGGACCCTTCCCCTTCACCCTAGGATGCATTTCTCAATCGTGCTCCATGGTGCGGGCTATGGCTTAACTCGATGTGGTAGCGATTCTCGATCTCGACCGATTGAGTCCTCGTTCATCGAGTTTTGTTATGGATCAATAGACATTAAGGGTGCATGAGCTGCAATCCAGATGTTTGGGTTGGCAGTATCCTTACTGGTGCAATGAATTATCGAACTCATCATCCTCCTCAGTCTCGGCTAGAGTTTTAATTTCTTCTCTTGAGGTAAGGACACAAATTCCTATGCGATGTACCCACAGGAGCAGAATTCGAATTGTTCATTTTCATTTTAGCCCATGCATCCCGCGTGCATGGGGTGGACCTCACAGCGGCATTCGTGTTCCAAGCACATCGAGTCGACTATTGTGGCCCATGTATTGCCCGCTTGTGCTTTCGGATGCGAAATGTTATGCGGGCGGAGGGCGTGAACATATGCCCTCCATTGGCCCAATTAATGTCTCTAAGAACGACGAACACACCCATTTCAAGCCTTATTCATGGCGCCTCACAACTAGCACGGTGGGCTCCTATGAGCACCCAACATCACAAAGGAATGCTACCTATTGATCTTGCCAGTAGTCATATGCTTGTCTCAAAGATTAAGTCATGCGTGTGTAATTATGAACTAATTCAGACTATGAAACTGCAAATGGTTCATTAAATCAGTTATAGTTTATTTGATGGTATCTGCTACTCGGATGACCATAGTAATTCTAGTGCTAATACATGCACCAAACCCCGACTTTTGGAAGGGATGCATTTATTAGATAAAAGGTCGACTCGGGCTTTGCCTGTTGCTCTGATGATTCATCATAACAGATCGCATGGCCATCGTACCGATGACGCATCATTCAAATTTCTTCCCTATCAACTTTCGATGGTAGGATAGAGGCCTACCATGGTGGTGATGGGTGACGGAGAATTAGGGTTTGATTTTAGAGAGGGAGCCCGAGAAACGGCTACCACATCTAAGGAAGGTATTAGGCATGCAAATTACCCAACCTTGACACGGGAAGCTAGTGATAATGAATAACAATACCGGGCTCAATGAGTTTGGTAATTGGAATGAGTACAATCTAGATCCCTTAACAAGGATCCATTGGAAGGCAAGTCTGGTGCTAGCAACTGCGGTAATTCCAGCTCCAATAGCGTATATTTAAGTTGTTGTAGTTAAAAAGCTCGTAGTTAGACCTTGGGTTGGGTCGATCGGTCCGCCTCGCGATGTGCACCTGTTGGCTCATTCCTTAATCAGCAATGCGCTCCTGGTCTTAACTAGTCAGGTTGTGCCTCCAGCGCTGTTACTTTGAAAAATTAGACTGCTCAAAGCAAGCCTGTGCTTTGTATACATTAGCATGGGATAACATCATAGGATTTAGGTCCTATTGTGTTGGCCTTTAGGATCGAAGTAATGATTAACAAGGACAGTCAGGGGTATTCGTATTTCATAGTCAAAGGTGAAATTCTTGGATTTATGAAAGACGAGCAACTGTGAAAGCATTTGCCAAGGATATTTTCATTAATCAAAAATGAAAGTTGGCAGCCTGAAGACGATCAAATACTGTCCTAGTCTCAACCATAAATGATGCCGACTAGGTATCGACAGAAGTTGCTTGACTCCGCCAGCACCTTATGAGAAATCAAAGTCTTTGGGTTTTGGGGGGAGTATGGTCGCAAGGCTGAAACCTAAAGGAATTGACAGAAGGGCACCACCAGGAGTGGAGCTTGCGGCTTAATTTAACTCAACATGGGAAACTTACCAAGTCTAGACATAGTAAGGATTGACAGAATGAGAGCTCTTTCTTGATTCTATGGGTGGTGGTGCATTGTCGTTCTTAGTTGGTGGAACGATTTGTCTGGTTAATTCCATTAACAAGCGAGACCTCAGCCTACTAACTAGCTATGCAAAGGTGATGCTCCGTGGCTAGCTTCTTAGATGGACTATTGCCTTCTAGGCCAAGGAAGTTTGAGGCAATAATAGGTCTGTGATGCCCTTAGATGTTCTGGGACACACGCACGCTACACTGATGTGTTCAAGGAGTCTATAGCATTGGTCGACAGGCCCGGGTGAGCTTTGAAATTTCATCGTGATGGGGATAGATCATTGCAATTGTTGGTCTTCAATGAGGAATTCCTAGTAAGCGCGAGTCATCAACTCGCGTTGACTATGTCCCTGCCCTTTGTAGACATCACCCATCCTACTGATTGAATGGTTCAGTGAAGTGTTCGGATCGCGGCAACGTGGGCAATTTGCCGCCGATGATAATGCGAGAAGTCCACTGAACCTTATCATTTAGAGGAAGAAGGAATCCATACCGATCTAGGCCCCCGATTAGCCAAAGCATCCGGGGCTATTCGCTTCACCATGGCCACCCAAGCTAACTTGAGCTAGCCCCCAAACACATCGGCCTCTCAGCGACTGTGAGTTTCTGGCCTCAAATTCGCACCATTGGTAGATGTTACCCATACATGAAGAGGACTAATGTCGAAAATCCAAAATGATTTGAAAAAGTTGCAGTCCCCGGCTTGGTTCTCGACCTATGAAATGGCCATCCGGCTTCAATATCTCTGTACCGGGGGCATTTCAACCCCAACCGACACTCCGACCTATGAAGACACTTTTAGTTAATAGGCCACGCTAGTTTTGAAAATCAAAAACATCAAGCAATCCACTCCTTACACATATAGTCTCATTCTCAATAATCTCTGGAATGAGAATAGATTGCTTTAAAATTAACTCATACTTATCCCTTGCATTTTCATTTATGAAAGTAATAGTTTGGAAGATCTGAACTAGGTCTTTCCTCAAAAACAAAAGATTCAAGGTGAGTAAATGAAGAATCCATTTAAAGAAATAGGATGATTTGATTTTTGTAATAGAGATATGAAGCTTAAACAATGGAAGGTTGGAGTACTTAGTATGCGTGAAAAGTGAGGATTTAAATAGCCAAAAGTGAGTTATTAGATAATAATTTTTCTTCAAACATTAATTATTCACATGTGATGTTTAGAGTCTTTTGAGACAAGGTTTGAAAATGGAGGTTTATAGCCAACAAATATTGAATATCAAAGATTTCTTTGAGAGATGTGCTCTAATCTAGCATTTCACTCTCATCCTCAACGTATTTCTTTTGTTTTCTTTTTACCTACATTTTCTTTTATAATTACTAATACTTATTTTAAATTTTTTACTATTATCACTTATACTATTTAATACATGAATTCAATAGTTGTCATATTAATTTTTATTCTTATTGATTATATTAGATTAATTAATCTTTTTTTTTCTATTAATATTAGCAAGTAACTGATCTTAATTATGTATTATAAACACCAATACTTATTATTAAAATTTATAACTTTTTCTTTGTGGCAGGTTTGACAATGAAGATTTCTTGTCTATAATCTTTGAATATTAAGATTTCCTTGATATTTATGCTTCTCTCATTACTATCAACGCATGCTTTTCTTTGTGTTAATTAATTTATTTTTATTATTTTTTTTTTAACTTCTTACTATTCTTTGTCTTCTTTGTTCTCTTCTCAGTTCTTTACCTTTAATTTTCTCCATACTTTTATTAAATACTAAAAAGTACTAAATAAAGGTTAGTAGTTGCTAATTAATTATGTTTTAACTAATAATTATTGATGTCAACAACAACTTTTCTTTTTCTTCAAAACTTTCTTCTTATTATTTTTTTTATGTTGCACTATTATTGCATATATGTAATACCCCGAAATTTTTATTTCAAAATATTCTCATTTAAATTTAATCGTGAAATTATTAGCTAATAATATTACGCCACGTAATATTATTGAGATCGAAAACCATTTTGGTTCGCCCTAAAATTAATCGAGTAACCGTTAATCAATTAAAAATCAGACCAATTATTTTTTTTTATTGGACTAAATTAATTAAAATTAGACCTGCATCGGATATTTTCAAAAATACTGTGCGACACTATTTTTTTTTCCGATAAACCATCGTCAAATGGTTTGTTTTTTATTAATAATTTAACTTTTATTTTTTTTCTTTTTCTTTCTTTCTTTTCACTCTTTTCTTTTTATTTTCCTCTCCTTCTCTCCTTCTCCATCGAACACAGCCTTCTCTCCCTCTCAACTCACTCTCTCTTCCTCTCTCTCTGATTCTCTGAGTGTCACCGGCCACCACGACAGTGGCCTTCACTGCGCTAGCCACCCTTGCTCTTCCAGCACCGCAGCAGTTGGCTCCAGCCCTCTCTCTCTCCTTCGGTCTCCCTGCCATTCTCTCCCTCTATCTGCCTCTGTCTCCCTCTCTATGATTGCTGGACTGCCACAGCTCCACCATCGCAGCACCACGTTAGGCTGACCACCAGCTCCTCCTCGCGTGGCCACTGCTCCTCCCTCCCCCCTCTAACGCGTGAACCACTAGACCCAGCCAAGCACAGCGTCACACCACCATTCTCAGCCTGCTCCTCTCCTGCCGGCCACCGTCCCAACACCACAGCAAGCTCAGCTTGCTAACTCCGTCCACCCATCTCCTCCGATTGTGATTTGGGACTGTGATAATTACATGTGGTACTAATTTTATAATTTTCAAAATTTATTTGGTTAAATTTTTGGATTAATTAGTTGATGGTTGATTTTAGAATTTTGGTTGAATAATTTTGTTATTTGAGTAGTTAATTATTTTGGTGGATTAATTTTAGTAATTGTGTGATTGGTAGAGTAATTTGTTGATTATATATTATTTGTGTGAATTTTAATATTTTAGGAATAATTGTG
>CANUEX010168595.1:0-23413 GCA_948099535.1 Jatropha multifida | reverse complement strand
CTGAGTTAGACTATTTAAATTCGGTTTTCGATTCGGTTCGCGGCATAAAATATTATTTTTGGCCAATTCTCATTGGTGAAAATTTACAATTAAATTTTAAATAAAAATTCTTTTAAAAATAAATTAATGGGTTATCTCATTTGACTTGATGACTTTAAGGCAATCAAAAGAATTCCTATCTTCTTCTTCTTTGTCATTCTTCAACGCCAACTCCTCTCTTCCTCTCCATGATTTTTCTTTCTTCTCCCTCTAATACCAAAACTACCACAAGTTAACCAAATCAAACCATAGAAAAGTGATAAAACTTGAAGAATTAACTTAGAAAAGTTAGAATTGGTGATACAATTCAAATAATTTTGAGAATTACTGCAAATCAAGTAAGTTGTAATTTTTAATTCTAAGGATTTAATGAAGGAATTCGTAGTATATATATGATAAAATATGCTTTAAATCATGTTCCATCTTCTTCTTCTTGTTTTTTTTTATTTTGATGTGAAATTTTGCTACTTGTTAGAGGTGGGTGAACCCTCCACCAAAGGCAAGGGGAAAACAAAGGTGTGAGATTTGTTAAGATTATTTTTAAGGTTAGTGTTCATAGATACATGTTCCTCTTTTAATTTTTGATTTTAAGAATTTATGCTGTTATATGGAAAATTTGGGATTTTGTATTAATTGCTTTAGTTATTAGATTTTGATGGAATAATTATGCACTTGGGTTGGCTTAGAAGCTATCTTTGGATCCTTTTCATTTTTTATTTGTCTATGACCTCTTCATGAAAGTTGTAAGTCTACTTCTTAGCTTTCCAAATCATCATCTTACGTTAAACTTGGATACTTGTATCTAAACCCATGATTTTAATACCAAAACTGGTTCTGTTATGTGAGCCCACTTGTTTATCCAAATTGATTGTCCATTTTGGCCACTAAATTGGAAATTCTATAATTTGTGTCCAGCATGGAATTTTTTCCTAAGTATCTTAAGATTTAATAGGATTTGGATTTATTCAATTGGAGTGCTTGGATTGGTGGAAACAAATAAACATTGAATTTGGATGTGCTAAATCAGGTCTAGGCTATTGGTATGTGTTTGTAGCTTATTTTTATCATCATGGAGATTGATCAAGTCTCTTCATATCATTTGTAGAATTTTGTTTTAGCTTTCTAATGAATTAAGTTTCACTCAGTTATGTTCAGTTATGCTTTAAGAACGTAGCAAAGGTCAAGGTTACCAAAATGCTGGAAGTTCTTGATTTAGTGCATTTATTCACAAAACTCTCAAAATATTGTCTAATTTATAAATACACCTTAATTAAAAGAACTACATCAATTGATTAATGCAAGCTAATAATTTTGAATACGTGTCTCAAAAATAGGAAATTTTGTCTTGCATAGGTGTGTAACTTTGATAATCTTCTTAAATTGTAAGTTAATGAGAAAATGAGAAAATTGTTTCAAGTATGTATTTTTTTTTATGGATCAATTGAAATAGAAAGAAAAGACTTATATGATAAATCTTTTATGATTTTAAGAAGTTTAAAAGGAAATTAAATTTATAGTAAATATTAATGAATTATGTTTGATATGCGATGGATTATGGAATAAGAATGAGAATTTCGGTTGTGAAGTTTCATTATATGCATTCCCAAAGTAAAAATATACATGTAAATATATACAATTATATGCATTTTAATATGGTGTAATAGTATATATATAAATATATACTTATACATATGTTTAAAAAATGACATGAGGGAATGAATTTATGAGTTTGTGTATCAAATATGGAAAATGACTTTTATTAAAAGTATTTATGTCAACTTATGATTTATAATAGTTTAGTTGAATTCTAAACCAAGGATCCACTATAATATTAAGAATATTAAGGAAAGAATGACCTTTATGAGAAATATTATGAATTGAGAAAGAAAGATAAGATTTTGGGCTCTATTATACTTAGTGTGAATCTGTTGTCTGATTTAATTATTATGTAAGATGAGAATGCTTGGTTTTGATGCCATTGTGATATGTTATGAGGTATGATCATATGCTAGGCTCTGGATGCTTTATGTTTGAGCGGATGCGCTCATTATATATAAGTAAGCTTTAATGCCTTTATAATATTATTAACAACCTAAGGCCATTATATATAAGTTTATGAAATCTTATTTGCTTCATTTTCTTTTAAGTGTATATATAAGCCCCTTTAAGAAAAATATGTTTTTAAGAAAATTAAGTTAAATAAGTTTATGTTACATGATTTTAGTTTATGATGGTTCTTAATTTTAAGAATACGTGATTATGGTAATAAGTGAAATTTTATAGTATGTTAATGTGGAATGTGAATTTAAAATGAATTGCATGTTTAATGGTGAATTATATTTTTAAGTGATGAATATGAGATGATATGATGATAATTATAATTGTTATTGTATAGTAAGAAAATTATGATAGTTTTTGTTAAGAAGATGTTTACATGTTTTTAAATGATTTTATAATTATGCAATTTCCTTTAAAATTTACATTTAAAATATATATATATGTTGTCACCACAACATTGGAATGTATGTGATTTATGAGCACCACTGAGTTTTTTCAGAGCATTAATTTTTTATCACGCTTAGATTGAAGACTGTAGTTATTGCTCAAGGACTAGGAGAATAACATCATAGCTAAAGAGATTTTTTTTAGTAGTGATAGAATTATTTATATGTAATTAGGAATTATGACATGTATAATTATTACCATTAGAGAATATATTATTTGGGTTTATGTAAATTAAGTAAGTTTGATGTATATTTATTTCAGAGTATGCATAGGGTTATAAATGTGACATTAATTAAATGTTTGGATTTGGAGTTATTTCCTAAGTAATTATGCATGGTTAGATTCATAAGACTTGTAATAAATAAATTAATGTATTTTATTGCATTATTATTATGATGATTATGAGGAAATGAATGGTTATGGAAGTATTAAAGTGATTATTATGTAGAGTTGATATTGGAGTTTGATGGGGGATTGAGGTATTAAATTGTTTTGTATTTACTTGTTTTGGTAAGTTTAGATTTTAGGGGAAACTTTTGCAGTTTTTTGTAGGATTTTTCCCAAATCATTACTCTAAAAATAAAAAAAATTTACTTGCTAAACTTGTAAATACTTATTCACTTTTAATTCATAATATGATCTATATGTTAGCTAAGAAGGTGCCTCTGGCACTGAATGTGGCCCTCATTGTCTGATACTCTGGGACTAGGTGGCGGGTGTTACAGTTAGTGAAATATTGAGTAGAGCATATCACTAGTCGGGCCATTAAGTCATCTACAAGAAAATGGGGCATAATAAATTGTAAATAAGAATATCACAAAGAAAACAACAAAAAGAAGAGGGAATAAAAAGGAAAAATAAAAAAATAAAAAAATAAAAAAAGGAAAGGGAGGAAAAAAGAATAAATAGAAGAAGGAAAAATTATGATGAAAATGGTTGAGAATCAAAGGAAAACAATTAGAAATGGAGCATAGTCACCGCACATCTATGTGAAGCGCCAGCTCATGATGAAGAAGGAAATAGGTGGCAACCGAAACAGGTGTAATAATCCAAGCTCTGCGCTCACTTTAATATAGACAATAAAGGTAAAATGCTTACTTTCGGTCCATTAGATGTGATGTCAGTCAATAGAATTTTGAGCAAAGAAATGACAGATGAAATGGGATCAAGCTCTAGTCAAGGCACCAAGGTAATCTCATTGATAACTGATTTCTTGTCACAATGACGATGAACTCCTCGCTTAGTGTGTGGAAGGAAAATCAAATGCCAAAGGTCTAAATTCATCATCAGGGGCCATTAAGATTTTCCCCAATTTCAACGCTCTCGATAGCATAGTAATTCATGTCTCTACTATTGCCAGACACCATTATCAAAGTGAGCCTTACAATCCTTAAATTGACGAACCATACAAGCTCACTGCATTATAAGATTTTGCATTAGATTTGCATATCATGCATACATATCATGCATAGTATTCCTTGCGGTGTCTTTGTTTCAAAATTTACAGGATCTAGGATGCTCTTAGTAGCTGTTTTCACTTCTTACAACTGGCTTAATTCTTCAAGTTTATTGCCTATGTTTGTGAAAGACAGTAAGTCTACAACGCACCACAATCAACTTCAAAGAAGATTTTCAGAATAATTAGGGGTAAGGCCTAAGACAGGCAATAGTTGAATAATAAATTAGGGCAAAGCCCACAACAAAAAGCAGTTCAAAACAAGTTGGGGTGAAACCTATAATGAGAGGCATTCTTAAGAAAACTAGAACAGAGTCCACAATAAAAAGCAATTCAGAACAAGATGGGGCAAGCCCAAAACAAGAGGCATTAGAAGAGTAAACTGAGGCAAACCCATAGTAAGAAGAAACAGAAGAGTAAAATGGGGTAGTGCTTGTAATGAGAAGCAATTTAGAATAATTGGGGCAAAGCCCAAGTCAAGTGACAATTGAAGAATAAATCAAGATAGCGCCCACAATAAAAAGCAGTTCAGAATGAATTGGGACAAAGCCCACAATAAGGGGAATCAGAAGAATGAACTGGGACAAACCCCATGAGAAGGGTTTCCAAGAATAGATAGGGGCAAAGCCCATAAAAGGAGGCACCAAAATACCCCGAAGGTATGAGCCAAACTGCCCACCTATGGCAGTCGTAGCAGCCACCAAGTGAAGGAGTCCCTCCCAATGATGAAGCATGAGTACAGACCTCATAGACGCCGACTGTGCAATTAGCCAAGAAATAAATGTGAAGCTTATAAAGTTCTTCAATTTATGGGCATAAGCCTTATGGGCCTTGTTGGTCCCAGTTTAGGATTTTCAACTCAAACAGATGCGACTTGACTATCATGCTTAGCAGTGGATTCATCTTGATTCACCACAAAAGTAAGAACATAGCCACTGGCCATAGTGCGAATCCCTAGGCCAAAAGGTCAGTTTCCTCAATGCTATGTTTGCGTGAATTTACACAATCAGACAACCATAATTGCATGACTCGGCACAAATCCATATATACACACGAATTCATGAATGAGTTCACAGAAGACCATAGTTGCCTCATTATGCGTGCTGCGGCATAGCTTTCAATAACACTCATGCGCTTGCATCTGAATCCACTTAGTAGATTCACACATTTTTATATACAATCACATGTCACATGTACATGTTCTTTTAGGCCTAATCACGAAAATTTTTTACCATAATTGGCTAAAGAGCCTCTATTCTTGTGTGGCAAGAGTGTTTTTATAGGAATTCTCTAACATAGTGAGCATTCTCAAATTGAAGCCATCTAGTTGTGGCGTAAATAAGCTGTCCCGAAGTGGCACACTGTAAGTCCCTTGAGGCTAGTCATCTAAGTTGCCCCTATGTCACATCATAAGCCCCTTGAGCCTAGCCATCTAAGTTGCCTCTGTGCACATCATACGGCCCCTGAGGCTGGTCATCTAAGTTGCCTTATGACACACCATAAGCCCCCTGAGCTAGTCATCTAAGTTGCCCTTGTTGCACACTATAAGCCCATTGGGGCTAGTCATCTAAGTTGCTCTTATGGCACACCATAAGTCCCTAGAGGTTGGTCATCTAAGTTGTCCCTGTTGCACACCATAAGTCCCCTAAGGCTGGTCAATTAAGTCATCCCAAATGACATCTCCCAAAGTGGAGTTTTCTAACTAAATCATAGAAATGTGGCGTACCTCCTAAAGTGGAGTTCTCCAACTAAGTCATTGAAATGCGGTGCACGTCTAAAAGTAGAGTAACCCAATTTAAGCCGTCCAAAGTGACGTCCCTCAGTTTAACCTGTCCAAAGTGATGCCCCTCCCGAAATGGAGTAGCCCAGTTTAAACTATCCGAAGTGACACCCCTGCAAAGTGGAGCAACCCAGTTTAAATCATCTTGAGTGAAATCCTCCTGAAGTGGAGTATTTCAAATTCGAATAGGACATAGCATTGCACCCACTCATCCATTGAAGATGTTTGATGTGTTGCACCTCCCAAAGTAGAGTGGCCGAGTTTAAGCCATCTGAAAAGACATCCCATTGAAGTGGAGTAGCCCTAATTTAAGCTGTCCAAAGCGATGCCCCTCTCGAAGTGGAGTAGCCTAGTTTAAATCATCCTGAGGGACATCCTCCTGAAGTGGTGTATTTCAAATATGGGTAGGTCGCAGCATGGCACCCACTCATCCATTGAAGTTGTCTGAAATAATGTCCCTCCAAAGTGGAGTAGCCCAGTTGAAACCGTCTGGAGGGACATCCTCTCAAAATGGAGTATTTCAAATTTGGGTCGATTGCAGCATCGTACACTTTCATCCATTGAAGTCGTCCGAAGTGACGTTAGCCCAATTAAGCCGTCTAAAGTGACACCGCTTTGAAAGTGGAATAGCGCAATTTATGCCTTTCGAAGTAACACCCCTCCAAAGTGGAGTAGCCCAGTTTAAGCTGTCCAAAGTGATGCCCCTCCCGAACTGGAGTGGGCCAGTTTAAGCTGTCCAAAGTGACACCCTTCTAAAGTGGAGTAGCCTAATTTAAACCGTCCTTAGGGACATCCTCCCAAAGTGGAGTGTTTCAATTCCGGATCGATCGCAACATTGCACCCACTCATCCATTGAAGATGTCCGATGTGGCTCACCTTCCAAAGTGGAGTAGCTGAGTTTAAGCCATCCAAAAAGACGTCCATCCGAAGTGGAGTAGCCTAGTTTAAGCCGTCTAAAGTGATGCCGCTCTCAAAGTGAAGTAGCCTAGTTTAAACTGTCCTAAGGGACATCCTCCTAAAGTGGTGTATTTCAAATACTGGTGCATCACAACATCGCAACCACTCATCCATTGAAGCCATTCAAAGTAACGTCCTTCTGAAGTGGAGTGGCCTAGTTGAAACCGTCCAGAGGGACATCCTCCCAATGTGGAGTATTTCAAATCTGGGTCGGTTTGCAGCATTGCACCCTTTCATTCATTGTAGTCGTTCGAAGTGACCCCCTCCAAAGTGGAGTAGCCCAATTTAAGCCGTCTAAAGTGATGCCCCTCCCAAAGTGGAATAGCCAAATTTAAGCTGTTCAAAGTGACACCCCTTCAAAGTGGAGTAGCCCAGTTTAAACCGTCCTGAGGGACAACCTCCCAAAGTTAAGCATTTTAAAACTGGGTCGATTGCAGTATCGAACCTATTCATTTGTTGAAGTCATCCAAAGTGACGCAACCCCTTAGGCCGCCTATGTAGCGCATCTCATTCTGCCTTTCTTCCTAAGGGACAACCTCCCGAAGTGGAGCTTTTCAAAATTTGAGTCAATCATAGTATCACACCCCTCCATCCGTTGAAGTCATCCAAAATGACACACCCTTGTAGCTACTTGTATGGCACACCATATTCTGCTATTCACTAATCGAGTTGGTCATAGCATCACACCCATTCATCCATTGAAGTCGTCCAAAATGATGCACCCCTTGAAGTCGCCTACGTGGCACATCTCAGTTCGCCTTACACCGTCTAAAAGAAATACTTCTAGAAGAGGAGAATTATCATCAAGTTCCCAGCAAAGTTGGCACACTGTAATCACATAAGCCATTCGAAGAACACAAACTAGGTAAGTATCATTACTACTTGCCCATCTACTTTACATTTTGATAAAATCTTGCTTGAAAAGTAAAATATTATCAAAATGGGGGAAAACTATAGGTGCTCAATTTTTTCCCACAATAGACTCGATAATGATAACCTCCATTGCTAGAGATGAAGGAGAAACATCCAACGAACTTGATTCTGAACTGATGATTCAAGTTTGAAAATACAATCCATAGTGCCTAATTCATAATTTACAACATAAAGGGGCCTAGCAACACATTCTAGTTCAATCCGAGGCGCATCTTAGTGCCATACAACACTCCGTGCATCTTCCTGACTAATTAGGTTGGTTTATTGACTGGACCTATAGTGCCCAAGTGGGCCCACATACAAGGCCCACTGTAGATGCTTAATTTTGCTCCAAAAATAGACTCAATGATGATAATTTGTATTGCTTAGGAAGAGTATGAAGCACAAGAAGAACTTGATCCCAAAGCAATGATCTGAGTTTAGGAAGTGCAACCCTTAGTACCTTTATCACATTTTTGGCAAAATAGGACCAATAAGTTCATCTCAGGTTCGCCTGGACTTGCCTCAGCCTCCTGTGGCACTCTATGTATCACCCTGACCAATTTAATGAAAATCAAGTTAGTTTGCTGGTGGGGACCAAAGTGGCCCACATGTGGGGCCCATCAGTGATCCTTAAGGGACTCATCAGTGGTAATGACATTTCTCATGGTAGAATGAGTTTAGAATGTCCCATTGATTTCATGCTTGAACTAGTAATCCTTAAGGGACCCATCAGTGGTGATTCATTGTTTTCACGTTTTTGGGGTTTGTGCTGAAATAGGATTTGGAAACACATCCCGGGTGCACGCGGGATAAATTTCCATGACTTACTTCAATGCACATACCATATGAACTAATTTTGTGAAAAATCAAAAATCGAATCTTTTGTGGGCCCCACCAGTGGGGCCCACATGCCACATGGGTAGTGAATAGTGCCAAAACACCCATTTGCCTATAAATTCATCCCTAACTCTAGGGTTAAGGGGTTGGCATTTTTTAGGTTTGACAATTGCAAAGTTTAGAGCAAATCAATAACAAAAAGACAAAAACCATAAATCAAACACAAAAATAAATCAAAAACACAACTTAAAATCATTTTCTTTATAAAAATCTTAGGATTTTTATTAGTTTGTGAGTTTAGAAGTCTGATCATCATGAAATTATTGTGTTCTGGGATTAGAAACAGTTCTAGAAGTGAATCAAATACACAAACTTGGATCATCTTCAAAGATTGAGTGTTCTTAAGGTGTTCTTCATCAATCTTCAAGCAAACCATTGATTTTCCATCCAAACAAGGTAACTAAGAGTCTAAACTCCATTTTTTGTGTATTTCCATTTCATTTTGTTGTTAAATTATCAAAAATTGGGTCATTTATGAGAGGAACCCGTAAAAAACCAGTTTTGTAGAAATTTACAACTTTCTGGGCCAATCTGGTGTAAGCCAGACGCATCTGGAGTGGGGCACTTGAATCTAGCATGTGCCAGAAGCAAGTGGCTCACGCCAGTTGCATCTAGCTTGCACCACTTCAGCCGAGAAATCTGTAGATTTCTAGTTTTTTTTTACATTTTTTGGTTTTTTGACATTTATGAACTCCAATTACATTGGTATGGGATGAAAGTCACTTCTAGTGGTGTGAGAATATTAACTCAAAAGCCAAATAACTTAAAAAACACGAAATTGTGCATAGATTCTTGATTGAAGTAGGCCTAAGAGTCGAAAATCCATGTTTGATTCGGATGAGTACGTTAATGATTTTAATGAGTATTTCTTGCTAGGATTTGTGAATTTTGTTCATCTAACAATGAACATTGTGATCATAAGTACATTTTATTTTCTAGCATTTTTTTATGCACATTTCATTATTTTTCTAAAATATATATTATATGTTGTTTATCTAACTCATTAACAACTCTAACATTTCTAACATTAATTTATATTTTGTCATTTTATTTTTTGCTGTTTATTTTGATTAATTTATTTTATTGTTGAACTAATATTTGTGTTTTAATGATTTTTTATTAGTTTTTGCATCAATCAAATTGTATGAATGTTTGAATATGATATAATTGTTGTTGTTGCTTTTTTAATATTCTAAGTTTAATATTATTTTTATTCATATGGATTGTAATAATTTTATTTTTATTGATTTGTATTTATCAATTGGGAAATGAGAATATGTAATGGGATAAATGGGTAGATTGTATTTTAATAGGAAGGGTTTGCAATTCTTTTCTCCTTCCCCTTTCTTGTGGATGTTTAATTTTGATGTTGGATGAATATTTTAAATGTGATAATTTGCTTGAATGACATCATTTTCAAAATTGCATAAAAATTATTTGCATCTCAATTTAATTTAATACCACAATTAATAAATAAACGAATATATGGACAACTAGGAGGTCGGTTTAGATCGGGCGAAATGTGTGACATCCCAACCCGGCAAAGTGATCCTATGAGGGTGGGTAGAGTAGGGCTCCTGGCAAGCTTCTAGGATGGCGGGCCAGCTAGGGTAGTGGAATGTGGGACACAGGAATGAATCGAATCATATATTGAAAAGGGGGTGACTAATCATTAGAGGCGCCTTTTGGTGGAATGGCTAGAGAGTTAGAAGAACTCCAGGGTTAAGCGTGCTCGTTTGACAAAAATCCTAAGATGGGTGACCTCCTGGGAAGTTCCCATTTCACCTGCGGGTCTTACTAATCTAGTATGGGATGAATCCGGCTTGATCCAAAGCGAACAATTCCTTTGGTGATTGGAGTCAGGGTGTTACAATTTGGTATCAGAGTCTAACCCCCTCCAATAGATACATGGTTCAAGGACAAACCACGCGGAAGCTGGTGGGCCTGTGACATCCTGACCTAGCAAAGCAATCCTAAAAGGGCGGGTAGAGTAGGGCTCCTGGCGAGCTTCTAGGATGATAGGCCAACTAGGGTAGTGGAATGTGGGACACAAGAATGAATCGAATCATATATTGAAAAGGGTTAACTAATCATTAGAGGCGCCTTTTGGTGGAATGGCTAGAGAGTTGGAAGAACTTCAGGGTTAAGCATGCTCGCTTGATAGAAATCCTAGGATGGGTGCCCTCCTGGGAAGTTCTCATTTCACCTGCGGGATAAAACCGTGTGGGTCTTGCCGATCTAGTATGGGATGGATCTGGCTTGATCCAAAGCAGCCGTTACAGAATGGGTGCCTAACAACTTTCGATCTCCGTACCCAACTCTACCTAATAAATTAATTAATTCAAAAACTTTCCCTAATTTATTAAAATAGGGTGGCGACCTAAAACAATTTTCAAAATCTTACCAAAGTAAGGAAACCTTTTCTGATGATAAAAATGAGATTGGATAAAACAATTTCTTTGAATTAAAATAAACCAAGCCCATTTAATTCGGTTTACTTGAGTCACTCTCGAGAAAACCATGAGACATTGTGTGGAAGTCACGTCGTCCTCAGCCTGGCTACTCCATTGGGGATTCATAGAGAGTTAACTCTGTTAGTTGTCCAAATATTCATATTTATTAACTGTGTTATTAATTTAAATTGTGTTTAAATTTATGCAATTATTAATGTCATTCATGCATTTATTCTCTTCTTAAACCTCAGTTCTGCCTAACACCCTTAGATGATATTGAGGGATGTGATCTCTTCACTCTATTCGACTGTTGAGATCCGCCACTAATATACACCACTCATAAGTCAAGTACTATTTGGTATATAAAAAAAGTTGACACAATCCGTTATCACCTTTTACTTAGACCTAAAGTAATAGGAGGAAACAACCAATTCTCACTTTTAGAACCCAAGACTATGCATACCCGGCCTAAGCTCATGTAGTGGACCATAGTTCTTTCCTCTTAGGATATACCGTAATAATATCTGTTTGATACATTCATCAAGTAAATATGAGAGACATTAGGTCCAAAACCCCATATTGGTTTATAGACCTAATCCAAATAACCTAAGAACAGAAGAGACTATAGACCATAAATCATGTGTGGGAGCTATAGGGTGGAGGTCATGCATTTCCTTACTCTCGTCCCCTTTGTTTGTAAATACTTGCTATGTTTGTGTTGTGTTGCATTCATACATCACTTAACTTGTTTTTTGTAGCCATATAGAGGTATTTTGTCATGCCTCAGTTCCATTGTTCAAAGTATTAAAGAGAGAAATAGAAAAGAGAAATACTTGAATCAAAGCAAACCAAATCAGGAGTCGACATATGAAGACCTTCATTACAAATGTGTTGGGTTTGTAAAAAAAAGAAAAAGAAAAAAAAATAAAAACCCTAGTAGCACCAAATTCCCTCTACTGTAATAAAATACATTTTCAAGCAATGTATGAAATTTCCTGCATTGGGTAAAATTTTTTTTCAAAAATCCCAAAAAACCCGGAATATTTGTGGTGATATTTGGAGTGTCGTCAAAAGTCAACATCTCGAGCAATATATGAGGACATTTATCTTGAGCCAAATGTTTTCGAGGTAAAAAAAAAGATAAAAAAAGAGGAACTGTTCAAATGTCGGCACTATTTGAATGCAGAAAAAAGGAACATTCCAAATATTTAGCTATAGGATAAAAGTCCGTTTTAATTCCTATAAATACTTGAAATTTTTCTTCATTATATTTTGAACAATTGCAACCAAATAACGCCAGAATACAAAATTAATCGCATTTCATGATATTGTGTTGTGTGATCGTTTTTTCGTGTGCCATTCCATAAACATGCATACATGCATCACATCATGTGACAAACCTCCATTTTATGTAGTCATGATAGCACCTCACAAAAAGAAAGTGCCGAAAGCAAGCAGTCGGTTAAGGTAAAAAAATCGCTCAGTCAAAATTGAAGAACCTTCAACTCCTTTTGATCCACCTAGTGTGATCTCTTCCAATTTGTCAAGCTCCTGCTTTGAGATTGGATGTTCTCCTGTTCAAACAGATCTGTCAGTTCTAGACTCTATTCCTTCTGATAAAATGGCTAAATCTAGTATTCCCATTATGGAAGCGAAAAAGATGATTGAGAGAAAAGTGGTAGCCAGCCTTGAAGAACTGATAAGATCTGATAAGGGAAAAGATAAGGTGGTAATTAGAGAATCTGAAGAAGCTAATAATGATTCTACAAAAAAAGAATAAGCTAATGACACTTGGCAAGATGATGAGCTTTTCAAGAAGATACCTACCAGGCAGACTGAACTTGAGCCGATTATCTCAAAAAACTCAAGAAGCTTGATAAGAAGCTAAAAAAACTGCATGCTTTCATAAGGATTTGGATGATGATGAGGATGAAGAACTTGAACTGAAGCAGACGATTTCAATCACTTATAAGATGTCAAAACTAGCAAAGTACGATGGGCTAGTGATCCAAAGATACACCTTCTATAGTACAAATCAATCATGGAGTTGTCGGGATTGCCATCAATGGAAATTTTGAAGATGTTCCCAATGTCTCTAATAGGATTTACTTAGACTTGGTACTACAACCTAGATGGGAAATTTAGGAGAGACTAGAGCGAATTGACCAACATATTTCTCAAAGAGCATGCCTATAATCTTCAGATAGGCATCAATCTGAGGGATCTAGAAGCAACTGAAGAACAGGCCAGATACCAAAGAGTAGATAAAGATCTTTACCAAAGGGACTATGCTGATATTCCATGATAAGATGTATTATATGCCACTAATAGAGTTATCTCAGGTTTACAAAGTGGGAACTGCCATCGAAGATAAAATCAGAGAAGATGAGAGATATAGGGACCGAGTTGGGAATTTCATTAAGTCTGGGTTCGAAAGATCCAATCAATCAGCTAAGGCTCCGAATACCAGCATGAACACAACAACTGTTGCCTTAGAGTTGAAAGGCACTAATGTGCCACAACGAATGAATTTTGATCCTAACAAGAGGACCAATGCACCTCCTAATCCTCGAAACATGCCACCTCCTGAGGATTTGTGTATGATCAAATTTGGAAAAACTTGTATGGAAGTGCTCGCTGAATTTGAGGTAGAAGAAGAAGAAAAAAAGAGGAACAAGAAAGGTGACAAGCTGCTAAGGTGCAAAGAAAGGAGGACGCTAAAAAGAAAGTAGAAATAGCAAGGGAGAAGAGGAGCCTACTAAGTAGTAAGGGCTTGCATTGAAAATGCTTCGAGGAAGCTGAAGACCCTGTCGAATGTTGATAGTTCATCATAAATAAATTCAATAATAGAAAAACATGTGCATATTTGGAATTATTTCATCATACATGCTTAATTTTAATATAAACACAAAAGAAAATCCTTGGAATTTGTTGGTCTGGCCTAGCCTAGCGCTAGAGTTAAATGTAAAATTTCAAAGTCTATCCATGGGCAATGTAGAAGCTCACTCATGGAGTTATGAAGATATGCCAGGGTAGACAAATCCATGGCTAAGCATGCAATATCTCGGTATCAAAGGATGAACCAATGAATCAGAAAAGGATCAAGAACCAAACAGGCTAAAGGGGAGTGGTAAACAAATTTTTGCCGATTTTAAAAATGTGGTTCTTCATTTCGATCACTTAGCCGACTTCATTTCGAGTCCCCAATCTACAGAACTCTGAATAAGGCGTCAATGGCGAATGATCAACTGCAGTTCTTTAATATCTAGTAGTAAGTGACCAAAATAATACATCTTGAATCAACTACTAGAGATGGCAAATAAGCCTTATATTGCTTGATGTTTCAGTTTATAAGTCTTGCACAGGCAGATGTATAAGAGAATGTCAAACATTGTATTGGCAAGAGGTGTATCGATCAAGGAAGCTGAGAATATGTTGGGATTGATTTGCACAGTAGTTTCAAGTGTTCACACAAGCAAAGAAAACTCTGCATCAGGATCCTTTTGGAGATTAAAAAAAGAGCATTTTTTCCCCTATGGAAAAGTAATGACGAGAAATTGTTTCCCAAAGGTAAATTGGGGAAAAATCCTTCGAATAGTGTCAACACCAAGTAGGTGGCTGAGTCCCCTTTGCAAGTTTGAGATCCTTCATCATGAGGTGATGAATAACACCATTCAGCCTCAATCAGAAGATAAAATATTATTAGTGAAATATGGAGTTGAGCAACATTAATCGGCATTAGGTCATCTATAAGAAAATAAGGCAGCAAAAGAAATGTCAACAAAAAAACAAAAATAAAAGAAAAGAAGGAAAATAGAAGAAAGGAAAAGAAAAAAAAAGAAGAAGAAAATAAAAGAAAGAAAACATTTTGACAAAAATGGCTGAGAATCCTTCTGTTTGAGCTGTTATATTCCCACACGAGGTATTACACCATGGCCAAATCTGTGAATGGAGCAACCCCTTACTTATTGATACATGGGTTAAATAACTGTAACACCAACAATAGTAGAAGTGCAATCCTTGGACACAGTGATGGAATCTGAAATTTTAGAATGTCAATGGGCAGGAGAAGCATGATCAAGAGCTAGCATTCCTAAGTAGGAAAAGGCAAAGGCTTCATTCTTAGTTCATGGACCAAAGAGGGAGACTACTAGACAGTTCAACAAAAGCGTAAGGATGAAGCTGCTAAAGTTAGGAAATCTAATTCTGAAACATATGAGGTTGAATGCTCATAATCCAAGGGAGAAGATTGAGCCTAAATTGGGAAGATCCATTCTTGATTAAGAAGATCTTTTCTAGAGACATAGAGAGGTTATCCGACATGGAAGGTGATGATTTCACCAAATCAATCAGTGTGGATAGGCTGAAGATATTCTATGTGTGACTCAAAATGTTATGGCCAAGCCCATTAATAAATTCACCTTTTGTGTTCTTATTAACTTTAAAGCGTGTCATGCTGAGTTTGTGTTAATATGCAAATGTCATGAATTTACTTTGGTATAATGAAATATTAGGAAATATATCAAGCATCTCAAGTAATAAAATGATTCATTCATAAGTGCATATATTCATCTAACTACACTTTTTTAATACATTTCATCAGAAAATAGGACAAGGGCATTTACATGCCAAATTCTAGCAGAAATCTCTAGTTGTCAACAAATTAGCCAACTTTGAGTTTGCACCAAATCTAGAATAAGCCTGCAGCCAGGAACGGTACAAGTCAGAAGAAGTGGTATCAGGCACAGTAGGGATGGGTATAGTCGTGCAACTAGGCCAAGTGGAAATGAACTGAGACAGAAATTGTCAGGTGGTAAGGCCACCTTCGAACCGTCTATAATCGGGGATAGTTGGCGACGACCATACTGCCGTGCTACTCGGTTGGGATAACAGGCCACAACCATGGTCAAGCCACATAGGGGTAAATAAGGTATATAAGAGGGGACGGTTACGCATCTCAAATTCCACCATGGATAGGTCCATCTAATTCCTTTAGTAGTGACATCTTAGAAAATGATAGTCTAATCTTCTAGGGTCACTCCAGTCAAGCGACATTGACGACGGACATGGACTTATGGTCCATAATTGGGTATTAAATGGTCTGATGGTGGAATCATCACCTGTAACTTCTCAAAAGCTCACAACTGTAGATGCATAAATAAAAAAAGAGGAAAAGCTCGTTAAGTCGAAAACCTGCAAGGGCAGCTTAAGAAAAATTTAGAGTAGAAAAGAAAAAGCTCATTTAGTCAAGAACCTACAAGGTCGACTTAAGCAAAAATTAGAGCATAAAAAGAAAAAGCTCGTTAAGTGAAAACTAGCAAGGGCGGCTTAAGCGAAAATTAGAGCACAAAAGAAGAAGCTCGTTAAGTCAAAAACTCGCAAGGGTGGCTTAAGCAAAAGTTAGAGCGCGCAAAATAAAAAAAATAATAAAAGAAAAATACATCTACCTGCAGTAGAAGCGGGCTTCCTATTGGACCAATCATCCAAGTGGGATCTTGGAAACATTCCTCTAGCTAGGTGAGTGTTTCAGCAAGGACAAGAGGAAATGACGTATAACGTCTAACCATCTGTTCAACTACAGGCACCAATCTAAGGCTACTTTATCCATCAACACTGTTGAGTAATAAGGATTGACTGAGAACACAAAAACATACAAGTGACGGCCAAAATGGGCTAGCACGGTCTTGGTCATCACACGGTCAACAAGGGGTCGTAGGGGCACAACATCAACTCTAAGCTCATATGCAGGAAGTTCATAAGCTGAGAGGTCAAGAATAGCTAGGACTCGCGAGGCAAGGTCTATATTCAACTAGGGTAAAGCTGGGATCTCCTTGACTTCTAACCGTTTGCCCAAAATAATGCTAAGTTCTTTAAATAATGGACAGATCTCAAAGTCATTATGGCGAAACAAATTGTTAGAGGGATCAAAGTGGTTGATCAGCCATTGCATCAATCCAAGTTAGATCCAAATGTTTTGATAATAACTCAGGCCCTTGAGTTCAAAAGGGGATAGCAGCTCCCAATTGTCATGACTAAAAGTTTAGAATAATGCTTCAAATTCAAGTGCCAATAATTGATCCATGAAAAATGAAAGAGTGAGAAGTCTGGAATTTTTCTAAGAAAGAAGGGTTGTGAAGCACAATGAATATGTCATGGGTCTTTATAGCACAAGAGTGAGAAGACAAGATGATGGTTGACTGTCGCTTAAGCTTTAGTTGGCCGCCAATTTAGGCTTAATACTCTTTAAACAATGCAATAAACAGCTGTAAAGATCCTAATGCAGTAATTTCAATCATTGCATGAAAAGAACATGATCTCGTTATAAGGACATTTGCCAAACTCAGCCTACAATGCGAAAGTAAAAAGGGAAAATTGTAACAATCAACTCAAGGGGCTTCAGACTCTGCCTCCTTCTACCTCCTCACTACTAGACTCGCTTGAGTCCTTGCTGTTGGATTCTTCAGCCTCTTCAGTCATTATATATCAGTGCTAGACATCTCGACCAATGCACCTGCCTCATGATGCCCATACATCGCAACTAACAGCAGGCTTTAACTCTCTACACGCATGCATAAGGATAGATAAATGCATTTCATGCGTACATGACATATGCATTACATATTTATTATGTTTACAACTGCATGCTCAATCGAGAGCCTCGACATGCGCAGTTGGAGTTGTGCTGCTTTTTGCAATTGGCTCAGCTCCCGAATTCCTTTTCACAAATAAAGGGAAGATAACATGCATACATCGCACTGTAATCAACTTTAAAGGATAAAGTGGGATCAAAGCTTACCATCATAAGCATTACAGAATAACTAGGGTAGGACCTAAGACAGGCAACAATTAAAGAATAAACTAGGGCAAAGCCCATAAATAAAGGCAATTTAGAGCAAACTGGGGCAAGCCCATAGTAACAAGAAATGGAGAAATAAACTAGGGTAAAGCCCATAATGAAAAGTGATTTAGAGCAATTTCCAATTCAAAGCAATAATTGAAGAATAAACTGGGGCAAAGCCCATAAAGAAAAATAACAAATCAGAAAAAATTTGAGCAAACACAAAGGATAAGAGGCTAGTGAAGAACAAACTAGGGCTAACCCCACAGTAGGAAGAAATTGGAGGGGAGCCTGTGAGGAGGAACAAGCAATTAGGGCAAGCCCACAAGACATGACAAGAAGAACAAAATGGGGCAAAGCCCACAACATAAAGAAGTTTCAGAATGGAGGCAAAGCCAATAATAAGAATTAGAAGAATAAATTAGGGTAAACCTCATGAAAAGAATCTCCAAGAATGAACAAAAGCAAAGCCCATTAAAAGAAGCTCCAAGAACGACCCCAGAGGTACAAGCCAAACTACTTCATCATGGTAAACATAGTAGGCACAAGGTAAAGAAGCTTCTCTCTATGAAAAAATATGAGTGAAGACCCCATAGGCAATGACTACACAAATAGCAAAGAAATAAAGTCTTGATTCGCTGCTAATGCAAGGGCATCGCCACTAGCCATAGATGGAGTCCCTCGACCGCCAGGTAAGTTTTATCAACTCTATTTTAATAAGAACCCATGTGTTCAGCACACAGCCATGCATAAATCAATAAAGTCATCCTGTATGGCCACCATAAGTTCTTGTGAGGATGGTTAATTTAATAAAGCCATCCTATGTTGCATGCCGTAAGTCCTTGTGAGGCTAGTTAATTCAATAAAGCCATCCTGTATGGCGCACCATAAGTCCTTGTGAGGCTGGTAAATTCAATTAAGTCGTCCTTGTGGCCCGCTGTAAGTCCCTTGAGGCTGGTCAGTTTAAAGGAGTCGTCCTGTGTGGCACACCGTAAGTCCCCATGTGGCTGGCCAATTAAGTCAATTAAGTCATCCTGTGTGGCACACTGTAAATCCTTATGAGGCTGGTCAATCAAGTTGTCCCGTGTGGTACACCATAAGTCCCTTTTAGGCTAGTCAATTCAATAGCGCCGTCCCATGTGGTGTGCCGTAATTCCCTATGTGGTTGGTTAATTAAGTCAATTAAGCCGTCCCATGTGGTGCACCATAAGTCCCTGTGAGGCTGATCAATGAAGCCATTTTGTGTGCCATGCCATAAGTCCCTTGAGGCTGGTCAATTCAATAAAGGCATCCCGTGTGGTAAATCCCTATAAGGCCGGTCAATGGAGTTGTCCCATGTGGCGTGCCGTAAGTCCCCATGTGGCTAGTTAATTAAGTTAATTATGTCATCTCTTGTGGCACACCATAAGTCCCTGTGAGGCTAGTCCATGAAGCCATCTCGTGTGGTGCGCCGTAAGTCCCTATGAAATCGATCAATGAAACTGTCCTATGTGGCACACCGTATGTCCCTTAAGGTTGGTCAATTCAGTCAAGCCATCCCGTGTGGCGCACCGTAAGTCCCCGTGTGGTTGGTCAGTCAATTCAATGAACTCATCCAGCTTGATGCGCATTACGCAGTAAGGATTTTCAACCAAGTCGTCTAGTGTGATGCACCTTGTGCAACGAGGATTTTCAATCAAGTCGTCCAGCGTGACGCGCCTTGCATAGCAAGGATTTTCAATCAAGTCATCCAGCATGACGCACCTTGCTAAATGAGTATTTTAAGTCAAGTCGTCCAGCATGACACACCTCACGCAGCAAGGATCTTTCTTCAAGTTGTCTAGGGTGATGCACCTCGCGTAGCGGGAATTTTCAATTAAGTCATCCAGCGGACGCATGTCATCCAGTGAGGATTTTTAATCTAGTCATCCAGTGGATGCACTTCGCGCAATGAGGATTTTTAGTTAAGTCATCCAACGAGACGCGCTTCATAGTGAGGATTTTCAATGCAATCATCCATAGTGTGACGCACCTCACGCTAAGAGGATCTTTAGTCAAGTCGTTCAGTGTGACACGCCTCGTGCGGCGAGTATTTTAAATTTAGTCATCAGGCAGACGCACCTCACACAGCGAGGATTTTCAATTAATTAGTCCAGCGTGATGCGCCTCGCGCATCGTGGATTTTCATTTAAGTCATCTAAAGGACGCACCTCATGCAGTGAGGATTTTCAATGAAGTCGTCCAGCGTGACGCACCTTAAAAATAATTTCTTTATGAAAATCTTAGGATTTTTATTAGTTTGTGAGTTTAGAAGTCTTATCATCATGAAGTTAGTGTGTTCTGGGAGTAGAAACACTTCCAAAAGCAAATCAAACACACAAACTTGGATCATCTTCAAAGATCAACTGTTCTTGAGGTGTTCTTCATCAATCATCAAGCAAACCATCGATTTTCCTTTAAAACAAGATAACTGAGAGTCTAAACTTCATCTGTTGTGTATTTTCATTTCATTTTGTTGTCAAATGATCAAAAATTGGATCATTTGCGAGAGGAACCTGCAAAAATCCAATTTTGTAGAAATCTACAACTTTCTGGGGCAATCTAGCACAAACTAGATGCATCTGGCGCAACACACTTGAATATGGCATGCGTCGAAAGCAAGTGGCTGACACCAATTGCATCTGGCATGCAACACTTGAGCCTAGAAATCTGTAGATTTCTAGTTTTCTAACATTTTTGGATTTTCTAACATTTATGAACTCCAATTACCTTGATATGGGAAGAAAGTCACTTCCAGTGGTGTGAGAACATTAACTCAGAAGTCAAATAACTTAAAAAACACCAAATCATGCCTAGATTCTGAGATTGAAGTGGGTTAGACCTAAGAGTCGAAAATCCACGTTTGATCCGGATGAGTACATTAATGATTTTAATGAGTATTTCTTGTTGGAATTTGTGAATTTTGTTCATCTAACAAGATGAATATTGTGATTATGAGCTTGAAACAATATTAAAATTATTATATTTTATTTTCTAGGATTTTTTATGCATATTTAATTATTATTCTATAATATATATTATATATTGTTATCTAACTCATTAACAACTCTAACATTTCTGACATTAATTTAAATTTTGCCATTTTATTATTTGTTATTTATTTTGATTAATTTATTTTATTGTTGAACTAATATTTGTGTATTGATGATTTTTGATTAGTTTTTGCATCAATCATATTGCATGAATGTTTGAATATCATATAATTGTTGTTGTTGCTTGTTTAATATTCTGAGTTTAATGTTATTTTTATTCATATGGATTGTAATAATTTTATTTTTATTGATTTGTATTTATTAAATGGGAAATGAAAATATGTAATGGGATAAATGGGTTGATTGTATTTTAATAGGAAGGGTTGTAATTCTTTTCCCCTTTCCCTTTCTTGTGGATGTTTAATTTTCATGTTGGATGAATATTTTAAATGTGATAATTTGCTTGAATGGCATCATTTTCAAAATTCCATAAAATATTTTGCATCTCAATTTAATTTAATACTGCAGTTAATAAATAAATGAATACATGGACAACTAGGAGACCGATTTAGGCCAAGTGGAATGGTCTATCTCCGTACCTAACTCCTAGACTCACTTGGTTAAAATCGAATTAATTAGTTCTAATGAATTAATTAATTCGAGAATTAATTAAAACTTGATTAATTTGTTCCAATGAATTAGTTAAATAAGGTGGTGACTCAAAACAATTTTCAAAACCTTACCAAAGTAGGAAAACCTTTTATGAGGATAAAAATGGGATTGGATAAAATAATTTCTTTGAATTAAAATAAACCAAGCCCGTTTAATTCAGTTTACTCGAGTCACTCTCGAGAAAACCATGAGACGCTGTGCGAAAGTCACGTCGTCCTCACCCACCAATAACCTATAAGGGGACCAGAAAGTGGTGATGACTTCTTTCAAGGTAGAACGAGTTTGAAATGTCCAATGGATTTGATTCTTGAACTAGCAATCCTAGTTTAAGAAACTAGACATATTGAGTCGTTTTTATGTTTTCAGGTTCATACCAATATAGGGTTCAGAAATGCATGCTGAGTTCGCCCGGGATAAATTTTTATGCCCTATGTCGATATACACACCATATGCACCAATTTCATAAAAATTGAAACCCATCTTGTTTGTAGGGCCCACATGTCATATAAGAAGTGAATGTTGATGATTTTAACCATTTGCCTATAAATACATCTTTAACTCTCGGGTTGAGGAGGTTTGCATTTTAGAGGTTGACAGTAATTTGTTAGGAAAAACTTACTATCATAAAAGACAAAAAAAATCAAAACCAAACAAAAATCAAAACAAAATCTAAAATCAATTCTCTACACCAAAATCTTAAGGACTCTAAGTAGTTTGTGAGTGAGAGAGTGTTATCAACATATAATTAGTATGTTCTAGGATCACAATCACTTCAAGAAGCACAAAATCAACAATAAAAATTCAGATCATCATCCAAAGATCAAAGTTCTTGAGGTATTCTTCATCATCTTCAAGAAAATAAATGATTTTCCTTCAAAACAAGGTTATTGAGACTCGAAATTTTATCTGGTTATCATTTCTAGATTTTTGCTTTAAATCATCAATTTTTGAGTTGATTGCAAGAGAAACCCATGATCAATCTTTTCTATAGCTTTCTGGGCTACTATGGTGTAAGCCAAACGGTTATGGTGCATGCCCTAGTGCTATGGCGCATGCCAAATGGCTATGGCTCACACCATAAGACTATGGCTCATGCCACAACCACCCAGAAATCTTGCAAAATGTGTTCTTTGGGCCTTTTGGTTTATGATGTCCAATTATCTTGGAATGGGGCGTGAGTTATTTCCACTGGTGTGAAATCATAATCTCATAAACTTATAAATAATGAAAACACAAATCATACCTAGATTCTGAGATCAAAGTGGGTTGAGCAATTTGGTTAAAAATCCATAATTGATCTGGATGAGTACGTTAATAATTTTAATTTTATTTCTTACAATGATTTGTGACAATGAAAACACAAATCGTACCTAGATTCTGAGATCGAAGTGGGTTGAGCAATTTGGTTAAAAATCCACGTTTGATCTGGATGAGTATGTTAATAATTTTAATTTTATTTCTTACAATGATTTGTGAATTTTATTCATCTAACAAGATGAATGTTGTGATCATGTGCTTGAAATATTACTAAAATTGTTGTATTTATCAATATTTTGGTTATGCTGATATTTATTTATGCTCTTTTAATTTTTGTTCTATATAATATATTGTAGTATACTTTTGTAACAGTCCGTTTATTTAGTGTCTTTTTCAGTGTCGATAATAGTGATTTACCGGTCTGTGAATAGTACCATTGGTTTGAGACTTGGTATTATTTTGGTCTAGAAAAATTACTACGTGTGTCTAGTTTTTGATTTAATATTTTTGGAGCATGTTTGCATGATTTAGGTGGGTAGAAAATATTTCATGAATATTTTTGGGAAATTAAGGTATTTAATGAATAGTATTTTCTAGTGTAGTATGTTAAGGAATAATTGAGGAATTATTTTT
>CANUEX010168589.1:0-27489 GCA_948099535.1 Jatropha multifida | reverse complement strand
GGTGTGGGAGTTGGAATGAGGTGAATCACCTGGGTTGAGAGCACGGGCATGGTGAGAATGCCGTCAGTGGGCCATAAGCGGTGGGAGTGGCGCCCCCCCTTGTGCACTCTGGATGATGACACGTGTCATGAAAAAATATTTTTACAAAGAAAATTATTTTGCGAAAAATATTTTTATCTGATTATGGTTTTGCCCAAATGGGGGTGGGCTCCCTGAGTGCACAAATCACAGGACCATGGGATCATATGATGTGATATGATAGATATTAAAGCATGCTTGGGGAGAGCATGGTCCTGTTAAGGTGATTTCACTGACTAACAACCACTTGATGTGCATATGGTTGCAGTTGTTTGTGGGTGATATGATTGTCATTGTATGAATGGAGAATGTCCATTTAGAACGTCTTAAGTATCATTTGTGTGAATGTGTGGGTTTGGTATTATATGTTATTATTCACTGAGTTTTATACTCACCCCTTTCCCTCCTTATCCTTTATGTTGTTTCAGGAAATTGTGAATCAGTTGTATAAATTTGGAGCGTTAGTTTTCTTTCCTTTTGAGGTAACTTAAAGGAATGTTTAAATGTATAAGATAGAATTATTTAGAATTCTTTGTAATTGTACATTGGTAGAAAATCCACAGTTATGATAAGATTTTATGATTGTAATAATAATGTTAAGTGTATGTAAAATTTTTATGGGAACGATTGAGTTGAATGAAATAAGGCCTTATAATAGTTTGAATCATTAAAAATATAATGGTCCAACTCATAGAATATTTTCACATAATTATGGGGTTAAAATCAGAGATTAGGCTTACTACGGACCTTGGTGGCCTTAAGCTTTCTCAGGCCCTAATGCCAGTCCGGCCCATGAAAACAGGTCGTGGCAATCTTGCAAAAAATGCAACAAAAAAATTTATCCTAAAGATGATAAAAAATATAATGCTACGCATATGACGGTGATAAATGTGTTGAGACTATTAACAAGTGAAAATACGATTTATTTAAATATTTTATAGAATATTAAATGTCAAATACTTTCAATTAGATCCATAATGTCTATAAATAGTTTGGTAATATTTTTTAAATTATTCGATACAAATAAAAAAATTACAGCTAGCATATTTGAAATAGCAAAAATATTAATTGGTTTACAATTGATGAATTCATGGACTCGTTGGATGAGGTAAACCTATATAACCTTTTTAATTTATAAAAAATTTTATACAATTTAAACGTGTTTATTTTAATTATTTTAATAGACACTCAAGAAAAGAGTGCATATTATAAGAGGTTGACTACGTGCGTCTACCGAAAAATGCAAACTCTTTTTCAAATTAAAGAAGGAAAAAGATTCCAATAAATTTAAAAATGATAAAAGTACTTTACCCTAATAAATTTAAAATAATAAATTCACCTTCTTTAACTAAACTAAAAATAATAAATATAATTATTGTTTTTGCAAATTAAAATATCTTAAATTTTGAGGGCAGTTTTAATTATATCCTAAATCTAATTTTTTTCTCATAATATTTTCAACTTTAATTTTAATTACAATAGTACCATAATTTCAAATTACATCCGATCTAATAAATAAAATATTATTTTTTTTGGACTTATACTCTCTTTTCTGGTTAAGTTAACTAAAATTTCACTATTTAACAAATATCCAACTAATTATATTGGTTAGAAATTTAAATTCATAAAAAGGCAAGTAAAATAATAATTTTAGTTATTTATAAACATAAAATATTAGTTTAGATTTTTATTTTTTTATTTTTTAAGCATAAAATTTCATTTATACTCAAGTTAAATATCTTATAAAAATAGATTTTATTTGCTATGGTGTCATTTTACTTTTAGAAAATCATTATTTATCGTTAATATTATATAAATGGATAAAAGTACTTTATTTTTAAGATGAATATATTATTTTTTATTTTAATATTTAACAAATAAACATAAATATTTATTTTTTAATCTAATTTGAGAGGAAAAGGTTAAATTGGGTTTTCACAAAAATAATATTTTATTCATTAAATTGGGTATAATTTGAAATTAGAGTGCTATTGTAACTAAAATGAAAATTCAGGGTGCAAGGAAAATAAATTTGAATTTAGGCAAAATTGTCTGCAAAATTTGAAGTATTTTTAACAATTTAGGCACCATCAAATGTGTTTTGCTCATATTATCAATTCTTATCGCAATAAAAAAATTTGAAATTTAAAAAAGAGATAAAAAATTTGAATGACAAATAAAATAGATATACTACCCAAAAGGGATTATTAAATATTAAATAAGTCTGGTAATTAGCTATTGAAAAAAATAATTAGATTCTATTATTAATTTAAAAATTATTATTTGGATTATTAATTATAAAAAAAGAAACCGAAGAGATTTTTATTAATGGATGAAAATTATTATATGGCTTGTAATTATTAAATAAAAAAATGAAAAATTTTATAATGTAATTTTTTTAATTAGATAATTAAATAAAAAACATTAAAAAATTAATAAATGGTGAAATTTCACATCAAACTAACTAAATTTCACGATATGATACCACATAAATAGATTTGGTCCAGAATTCTTTAAAGTTTTCTATGCCATTTTTAACATTATTTTTATAATCTAACCAACCATTAATTTCCTTTTTTCACTCTTAAATTAGGAAAATAAAAGTCAAAGTGGAGCCTAACTTATTTATGGACCTTTTCCTATAAATATATATAAAAAAAGAAAAAGTAAGTAAAAAAAGCAATTTGGACGGACTCTACAAGTCGTCCATTTTGCTCCAAAGGCTAGTTAGGTTAGGTACGTAACAGCTATTTTATTTTTTATTTTTATTTTTATTATTATTATTTTAGCAAAGCACTTGATTTCTTGTGCACTCCATTTTCTAGCCTCCACTTATCCAAATATTTAATATTGCTATTATTTTCTATTTTCAATTCGACTATCAACACACGTGTAAAAGAAAAAAAAATAATAATTAATCTTATAGAAAATTAGCACTTTATTAATTTGAAATGAATTTTCTAATTTCCTGCTGACATGACATGCAACTCGTAAAAGGAGCTGAACCTTACATTATGCCGCCATCTTATATTCATTTAATATAATTTTTCTAGAGTTAATTTAATTAAAATTTTAAAAATATATATAATTTTATCTTTCATCATTTAATCAAAAGCATATAAAGAAATTATTCAAATTAAAGTAATATAAATATAAATTAAAATAATTTTATTAAATTACATTCAATTTAATTAAAAAAATAAAAAAAATATACAATCCGCAAATCACACAGATAAATCAAATATTAAAAATAACTATGAATATTTACTTCATCAGTTGAACTCCGACGTGTTATTTGAGATTGTTTCTGGTACTATGAAATATTGTGCCGACAAAACAAAACCCATCCACATGGTCCCAAAAATCAACTGAATAAGAAAAGGAAATCTCGAAAACTGAAAAGCAATAAATAAATACAAAGAACAGTATAGAATTATATAATAATAAATAAAGATAAGCTTATATAGTGCACGATAATATAACCTAAATTTAATGTAGAAAAATTATAATAAATAAAGTTTTTATAATTAGGATATAAATAGAAAATATTTTAGTTAATATAATACAATGTTTTAGTAGACAATTTTCAAATTGTAATTTAGATCTTTGTAAAATAAGTTCTTAGTCTCTAATTAAGAAATTTTATATTAATTAAAATTTTTAATTCAATTAAATTATAAATTATAAATTAGAATAAAATTAAAATAAAATTCATGTTAGCTTTTATTTTAATCAAAATAAAATTAAAATCATTTAAATCTTATCATATTTAATAAATACATTATTTATTTTTTAATTCAACTAATAAAATTAAAATCCTTAAAAATATTATATAATATATCTCATCTAGTATATAAAATAATTTCTTATATTACCTAACAGAATTATATTTGAATAAGAAAATAATACAACTAATCAAGATTAAATTACTTATATTTTCTCAACCAATAAAAATTAAAATATTTAATAATATTTTATCAATCTATAAATTTAATATAGGTTTTTTTAGCAATCAAAATCTTCATCTCGCTCATTTTCACTTTTTTTAATACATAAGAAGCTCAATAGATAGAAATAATATTATAGGCTACACAAAAAGGGGTAGTTCTTTCTTTTTATATATATTAGAGATGGATTTGTACAATTTTTTTTTCATTGAAAGGTTTAATGTTCCGAAATAATATTGCAAACTACACAATAGAGGGTGACCCTCCTCTAAACTCACCAAATTTATAAAAACACTTATGGTTGAGAGGACTCGAATTTATGACATTTCGTTCACCACATAAGTGAGAAAGTCAATCGGATATCATCAAAAGTTGAATGGGTAGAGGAATTATTTTTGAATTCAATTAACAATTATATGTATGAAGTGGAAATTAGAAATATTATTAGAAGTTGAAAGGTAAAAGTGAATTGGGTAAAAAGTTAGGACATGAAAATGTGTAATATAGACTTATTTTGGTCAACTAACCATAAAAGTTTAGTCCTAACCAATTAGAATGTTAGCTTCCCACCTCTATATGTCATATGTGTACCTATTCTGATACCATATTATAAGTTGAAACGATAAAAATGAATTGGATAAGAGATGAGATGAAAATGTGTAATGTGTATTAATTAGGCTTAGGTGAACCAATATTAAAAAGTTAGTACTAACCAATTAGTTAGCTAGTTTTTTATCCTTATATGTTTTTTGTAAATTTAACATATGAGATTATTAATAAATATATATATATTTTATTAACAAATATATACTTTTTTATTGATTGACAAATCATATTAATGCTTATAAATCGTTATGTGTATGTTTTGCTTACTTATGAATAATGTCAATAAATGTTTTTTATCAAAAAAAAATTAAATTTTATTACCCTTATAGTATTTTGAAAAAATCTATTTTACCTAAATACTAAACTAAATCAATAGGTTTGTCACATGCAACCAACTTAATTCGGATATCTTAAATAAAAAAACCTAATAAAACACCAATATTCATCAAAACAAAATACAAAAAAAAAAATTCAAAGTTATTAACTAATATCTCATAAAATTATAAATCCAAAACAACATGTGTAATAATCCTATAATTATACCAACCATTCAAAACCATTTCTTAAGATAAGAAATGTTGAAAATCTAGAAAGCAAATTATAAATATGTATCAATGCAAGAAGTTGTAAAACTTAGCTAATACAAAATAAATATCAATAAATTATTAGGAATTATTCTCTTTGTCCACAAATATAAATGGTAGAGTTTTTCGTGGATCGATTTGATTCGGTTTGAATACAAAATTAAATCAAATCTAAAATGGTGGCTTAATTTGGTTTGGTTCGATTTGGTGGTTTGGACCATTTGAAAGGGGAGAAATTAAACTTTGTCGTTCATTCAATTAATAAGAAAAAAAGATTACCATTAGACTAAATATGAGAAATGAATTTATTTTCAAAAAGAAAAATAAAAAACTGAATTAGTACAAACTATATATACCATAAATACCTATGATTTTAAGTAGCTATTAAAAGTTTTTAAATTAATTTTTTATATATTTATACTTAGTATGGTTTAAAAATGGATTATATATTCAATAAGACATCAAATAAGCGATTTATAAATGTAGAATTTATATTTTGATTTATTTTTACATTCATTACTAAAAATATTATAGTTTTTCTTACATATCACTTTTTCGATTTATTGAGAGATTCAATTGGACGAAATAGAAATGCGAATTATACAATAAATATAGTCTTCTCTAAAATTATTAAATTGGTGAAATCAACTGTGACTGAGAGGACTTGAGCTCGAGAGCTCTCACTTCTCACATAAGTGAAAAGAGCAGTCAGAGTGCATTTTATTAGCTTTTTTCACATACCATCTATACACATATATATTAATCTAGTTTTACATGAATCTTTAATATTTGAATTTTTTATAAAATAATTATATAATTTGTCTAATTAATGTGAAATTATTATTGAATTGGTATTCGATATAAACTAATTTCATAATTTACTAGTAATATAAATTAATCAATGCAAAGAAATTAAAAAAATCAAATTGAATTTTAAAAATTCAAACATACAACGTTAACTAATTTTTATTTTGTCTTTCCATCGAAAGCGGAAAGATGAAGATGTTAATAGATTAATTTTTAAAAATAAAAATTTTTTATGTATTAATTTAACTATAATTTCAAGATTATTTTTTTTTTACATAAACTGATAATTTTTTTTTATATAAAGCAAATCTCCTATTTTCTCAATAATACACAGTTACACGCGCAGTCAAAGGAATTAGTTTGAATGGAAGTAGAATTATAATTTAGTAACTTCATGATTTAATACCACGCCGTTCTCCATTTCTCTCAGTCCACAGCAAGGAAGTAATAATTGCAAAAGTTTTCTTCAAATTTACATTAACACTATGCCCATAAATTAATTATAGACAGCAAAAATGAGATCAAAGAAACGGAAGGAGAGAGAGAGAGAGACAAAAACATTCTGTTTCAGATTTTGGACTGTTAAATTCATAAAGCACAGGAAGAGACAACAGTATTCACACAGACCAGGTGAAGCAAAGAAGCCTTTTTTACTTACCTAGACTAGACAGCTCAATCTCTCAAAAAAGTCTCAGCTTTGATTCAATCCAACTTATTCAACACTTTTGCCATATGGGTATTCCTTCTCTTTCTTCTACAGCTTGATTCTTCTCTAAAAAAGGTACCTTCTTGATTCTTCAGATTCTTCTTTATTCGTCCATTAAATGATTTTTACTTATTTTTATTTTTTTATTTTGGGTTTCTGGGCTTGGTTTGTTTTTTTTTCGATTTCAATTTTGATACTTGCAGCAGTATTTGATTCCTGAGAAAATGTGGAGATTAGTGAAAGAATTTTGTTCACTTACCAAGTAGAAGGATTGGGATGACTTAAAATTGCCCATTAAAGCTTTATTTCTTTTGCTCCTTTTTACTGTTTCTTTCTAAAGTCTTTTCTTGTTGTGAGTTCTGTTTTTCTTTAGTTTGTGCGGTGCTGGTGTTGATTTATATTTTGTGGTTTGTTTTTGTTTTTTGATATTAAGTGCTAATTTAAACTAAGGGATGCTTTAGAGTTGTTCTGGGACGAGGCTTTGCGTTTTCTGCAGAAAGTAGAGGAAGATTTGATTCTAATTATAGTTTACTTGGATTTCCTATGAAACTTGTTGAATTCCATCAGTACTAACCATGTCAGTATAGTAAACTCATCGACTTACATGCAACCTTCTCGGTCAACTCCTCTTGAAAGCACGAGGATCCATATCTTATCATTGTATTGACTGAATCACACATTTTTTTCCCCTTAAATTCAGAATTTTCAACTGTCCACAATTGATGTTAGTCTGCTTCTTAAAACAATGATTGCTTGGTGAGACTGAGTTAAAGAAACATGGAATAGCATACAGGATTTATATGCAATACATTTGCCAACTAACCAGTACTTTGATAGGAAAATAGCCGAAAAACGAAATGCTGGCAATGGGTTTTCTTTTTTTCTTTTTTTTTTTTTTTGATTTGAAAATTTTGAGATGGGAAATGAGAGTGTTTGGGTTGGGTATTTTAGTTTAAATTGCTTGAATGCGATTGTTTATGCATAAATTTTTGCAATTTTCTTTGATTGTCCAGATCCACGATGGGAAATTAGGTTTGTAAATTTGTTTGATGATGAGTTTGAAATACCTAATGCGAAGGGTGTAGTTTCAAGTATGTTCTACAAGATTTGGCTAAAGCATTTTTCTTTCCTCTTTCACTACAGGTTAAAATCTTTACTTATACAATTGGAACTAGAAACTCAAATTCAAATCCATGAATTTAAAAATCCATATGGAAGTAGCAAAAAGCTTTTATATCATTTTGCTTGTCACTTCGAAACATATAATGGCTCTCGAGAATGCTATCAGCAAACATGAATGTGCATGCAGCAACCACTAACATGTTTACTTCCATTTGTTTGTCTTGCAACTAGGTTTTTTTACCATTTTTGTGTCCATATTATTTTCTTCCAATTTATCAATGGATATTTATAAGTCAAAGTGGTTTTTTTTTCCCCTTCTTCTCACAGATGGACTTCACTTATATCTTCATTCGGGCTCATGTGTTTTCATGCTTTGATCACTTGAGTTGATGTCATTGAAGATGGAGCTGGTTTTTGGAGCATTTCTGCTAGCATGCTTGCATTCTTTTGTGTTGTCTGATTTGCAAGGTATAATGGTCCATATCTGATAGGTTTGGAGTAGTAACTATTCTCATTTTTAATGTTGTTCCATGTTCACTTGACGTATAATTTTGACACTGCTAGGAAATTAATAGACAAAATGAATCATAATCTAGTAAATCTCAATCTATTTCACTTTTTGAAATTATTTTGACATAATTATTGAGTCATTTGACTAGATAATGCTTATTTTAGGTGATAGGTTTCCTTAGACGCAAAAGTGCTAGACATGAAACCTAAAAATAAATTGAAGATCAAGTTGCTATTCTCTTGATTCAATTCCTCCCTTTCTAGTTCATACACATGTTTCCACGCTCGGGGCGAGGGAGTATTAAGATAAACCTTCCCAATAGTGGCGACGCTAAGTTTCAAACCCTGACCTCGTAGGTAAAGTTTGCCTTAGGATGCAGTTTGCTTGGTTCAATTGCACTGTTGTAATAATTGAGAATAAAGAGAGGATTTGAAGTTTTTGCTTGATTATTCCTTCAAGCACATTAGGTTTAAATACACCGAGAATTAGCACATCCTAGCTCTAATAGGATTCCCAACTCTAATAGGATATTGTACAATCGATACAAAATATTCTCACATGTCTACAATATATTCTAACAATAATAAAGGTCTAGCGTTTTGAAGGATAGAGATAGAGGGGCTTTTGCACAACTAAGAAAAGAAGCTTTACTGAGGATAATTCATCATTTGCACACAATGATTATATAGATGAAAGTTTTTTCTTTCTTCTATTTTGAGTTAAACCCCCCACCTTTTTCATTCTTGTCAACTGTTTCTTCTTTTCTTTTCAATTCCCACGATAATAGCCAACTGAAACCAACTCCTCTATATAGGAAAGTCCAATAATAAGTAAAATTTATTACTGATATTGTTCCGTGTCACTTTTCCCTACCAAACACTGAAATTATTAGGAATATGAGTTTTATTCTCATTCCAACTCTTTGATTCCTTAAAACCAGTGAGACCTTGGGGTAGCTGGGGACAATATTATTGGCTAAAGTATTATAAAGGATGATTGGCTAAACTACAAACAATAAGATGATTGATAACTGGAGAAAGAGCGTTTTTGTTCTTATTTATGAGAAAAAAGATTATGTACAAAGAGGTTACCAATCTTTGAGGCATACCATATAGCTTGGAAATGAGTGATTGAGCATAGTTTAAGCTATGATGTAATGATACCTAAAACTCAGTTTGATTTGAGCCTGGGAGATTGATTATGAAGGCTCTGTTTCACACAAGGGGGATCATGGAGAATATAACGGGAAGAAATAGGTTTTAAAATATGGTTATAGCTATGGTTATGGTTTTGCTATATCAAAGTGTTCTGGCTAAAGTTTAACAGTTCATATTGGTGCTAGGTTGTGCTATATTCATTTTTTCAACTTTTATGAAGTAAGAACATTAAAAAATTTCTAGGTAACTTACACATCGTACCTTGACAAGAGAAGAATACCTTTTTGTGTCAAAACAGGTCATAAAACTACTTGCTACTTTTGTTACAGTTTTGGAAAAGTAGTGTTGTGGATCAGAATATTCCTTGTTAATAGCAATGCATTTTAGAGTGCTCCAAGTGTTGTGAATAAAACAAGTTGTGTGAAGATTTATGTTTCTGGTGAATTATGTTAATTTTTTTATGTTCTTTTCAATGGTTATATAGCTAAAGTTTAGATTGATATTTTAAAGATTTTTTTGAACTGTTGTTAATTTGGTGGGATAGTGGCAATATATAGATCTGTTATTTTTGTTCTTGATTTGAATGTTTCTTGCAAAGTTTACTCCTGTTTTTTTTGGGGTACCAAATGTCTCTCATGCCTGGGCATTGCACTTTAGCTGCTACATGGTGGGTATTGGCAAGGACATTCTCAGGAAATGAACATCTTTGAAATGAGTATGTTGAAAACATTATCTACAGGAGTATAAGGACTGTCTGGATATGAGGTGCTGAGATAGCTATTTTTGGTGGAAGCTCAAGCACTCACAAAGACAAGTAGAATTAAGATGGTATGATCAGTATGGAACTAAGGATGCATTGGTATAAGGATGCAAGTGGACTTGAGTGGTTAGTTGGAAAAGGGAAAGTTAGATTGATCTGGTAAAAGAATATGGCCTCAAATTGAGTTGAATGCATAAGGTTTTTTATTTTTATACTGGACATTTTACAGGTTTGCAATTTGTGTCATGAACATTGCTATGGCCTTATATAAGGTTGAACGGAGGAAAAAAATCTGTGGATCCTAACTAAAATTGAATTGGTGCTTAGTTGAGTTGAATATCGTGGATAAATTAAACTGTTTTCTGTTATACCAATAGTATTGGTGTTTGGTTCTCTGTTTGACCATCTCTAATGTGTTTGGTCTATTCTTTCTCCTCCCACTCTTCCTCTGTTGAAGTCAATTTAATGCTTAGATGGATATGATGAACATATAATGAGAATATAATTAATAAAATATATTAATCAATATGCTCTTTTTTTTTTCTTTTTAAATGTCTTATTGTTTTCTGCACAGCCCTTTCAAGAAATGAAGTTTAGATTTCCAGTTCTTATTGAATAATTCTGAGCTGCTTACGTTGATTCGATGGTGAATATTCATCTTTGTGGTTTCAGGAGATGCTCTATTTGCATTGAAGACTTCGATTGATCCTCCAGCCAATCTATTGACAGATTGGAACCCAAATCAAGTTAATCCGTGCACCTGGTCAAATGTCATCTGTGATGCTAATTATCATGTCACTTCTGTGTGAGTCTGTTGAATTAATTTTACCTTTCCTGCTTTGCTGCATGACCTGATAACATGATTCATCATTGATGCAGTATGTTGGATTTTAGTTTCATAACTCGTATTTACATGGGATTTGCTTATACGTTCCACTTTCTTGCAGGACGTTGTCTGGCATGAACTGTTCTGGATACTTGTCTCCTAAAATTGGTGTCCTGACAAATCTTACTACTCTGTATGTATACAGTTTCCTGTAACAATCAGCAAATAGTCTTAGTTTTTTTGCTCTTATATACTTGGCACATTTGATTTTGAGTCTAATAGTAAAGGTGTGGTAACTTTTTTCTGCAGTTGTAAAGACTCTGGTCATATTGCAACTTGAAGTTTTTCTTAGTTTCGTATTTTTTTTTTTTGAAATAATTTCTTACAAATATTCTGTGGTCATTGCATGGTTGCCCAGCTATTTTGTTCGTCATTTGTAGTGCTTTCAGTTAGTCGCCTTTGGTTGGGTCTCATAATTGGAAATGCTACTCAAGCAAGTTGTTTCACAACTACAATGCTAACTTATATTGGGTGCACTAATCACAGAACATTGAAGGGAAATGGCATAACCGGTGAGATACCAAAGGAGTTTGGGAATTTGTCAAAATTATCGAGTTTAGATTTGGAAAATAATCGTTTAAGTGGTGAAATACCATCTTCCCTTGGCAATCTTAGAAGGCTTCAATTTTTGTAAGTGACATAATCAACTTTTTACCTAAATCTTGAGCTTTATGGTATCGTCTGTACATTCATCGTTATAAGTTTGATTTTCTTATTATATAAACAGGACATTGAGTCAAAACAATCTCACTGGAGCTATCCCCGAATCACTTTCTGGTCTTCCAAATTTGATCAATATGTAAGGGATAAATTTTCATAATTCCTATGATATTTAAATGATTCTACTTGTAGTCACTTGGTTTGCTTTCACATTGAATTATGGACATCTTGTCCCAGCAGTTTTATTACTGGCAGCTTTACAAGATCTTACATTTTCTTTAGGATTGAATGTCCAGAGAATATGTTTATGTTCTTTGGAAGCTTTAAAGTTTCTGATGGCATGGTTGAAATTTTCTTTGCAGTCTTCTTGATTCAAATAATCTCAGCGGTCAAATTCCTGAGCATCTATTCCAAATTCAAACATACAAGTATGAACAGCAGTAAAGATATTAATTACTGCCTTTTCTTTTAGGCATGCACAGTGTGACCACCTGTGAATCGTTATTTTCTTTTATGTTCTTTTTTCTGCCTATGTATTCTGTGTTTGTTTGTGAATATGGCATTGATTACAAATTTTGGGCTCACTTATTTCAGTTTCACTGGAAATCACTTGAATTGCGGTGCAACTTCTCAACGACCCTGTGAATCTAATAATAGTGATTCAGGTAATTAGATTTTAGCAAATTTTGATTTCTCAGGGAGCAATTGAACTACAATGAGATACTTATGCTCATCCTTCTCTTTATTGACAGGTTCTTCAAATAAGCCAAAGATTGGTATTATAGTGGGAATCATTGGAGGAATTGTAATTATTCTTCTTTTCGGAGGCTTGCTGTTTTTCATTTGCAAGGGTAGACACAAAGGTTACAAACGTGAAGTATTTGTAGATGTTCCAGGTTTGAGCTACTTCTCAGTATATAGAAACTAATGGCTGTCTGTTGATACTGTAATTTCAATGGAAAAGCGTACTAAGCCCCTAAATTTTTATTTCAACCTATTCGGCCCCTCATATCTTATCTTTTAGACAAGTAAAGCCAATTTTGATGCCCCGGTTAGGACCACCACCTCCTATACCTGCATGGTCTTTGTTTTTGTCACAAACTAAAGTTCTTCCTATTCTTCACTCTCCATCTTAATTATCCCTCTCAAACTAAGCTTAAGGGTACTTTTCCAAGCCATTATGATGTGCTGATAGTATTGCGTCACTGATCACCTACATGTAATTGGATTCAGCTATTTTTCGGACATTAATGGATTGTATAAATTCCTAACCTTATTTTGGCTGGATTTGGTTTGAATTTCCTTATAATTAGCTTTCTCTAGACATGACATGTAACCCTCTAGGAGAATTTAAAAAATATAGAACTGAACCACGTGTTCACTCCTGTTGAAGCTACAGGCAGAAGACCTGGTAGAGAGACTCAATCTTGAACGGTAACCATATGATCAATCTATTAATACACACTTTTTGTTTGAAACCTTTCTTGTGCTCAGGTGAAGTTGACAGAAGAATTGCTTTTGGTCAATTGAAAAGGTTTGCATATCGGGAATTACAGTTGGCTACGGACAACTTCAACGAGAAAAACATACTTGGACAGGGAGGTTTTGGAAAAGTTTATAAAGGAGTGCTTCAAGATAACACAAAAGTAGCTGTTAAGCGTTTAACTGATTTTGAAAGTCCAGGAGGAGATGCAGCTTTCCAACGTGAGGTTGAGATGATAAGTGTAGCTGTTCACAGGAATCTACTACGGCTGATAGGTTTTTGCACAACACTATCAGAACGCCTTTTAGTTTATCCATTTATGCCGAATTTAAGTGTGGCATATCGTCTAAGAGGTATTACCTGTTCATCTGTTCGTCTTATATTTAAATGGAAGCAACTAACAATTTGCTCTTTCATTCATAGGCATTTTCTGCATTGTAGATGTTGCTAATTTTATATATTCCTGTAAGCATGCGCCGAAGATATTGATCAATGATCATGTAATAGCTGGTCAAAGGAGGGATGGAATCTTCACATTGATATTTTTTTGTTTTCACAATTTGTGTTGAACCGTATGCATCAAAAGGTGCATGTATGGTTTCTAGAGGATAGAATTTTATCAAGGTTATATATGCTTGTAGAGGGGTAGGTAGATTTTCTGTATCTAGCAAAATAAGAACAACTGATTGCATACCATTTGACATGCCTGTTTAGGTCTATTCCAGAATGGATAAAAGAATAGTTCAGCTAGATCGCTGTTATTAAAATTCAGAATGATTCAAATTTGATAAAATACTTTTCAAAGGTGCGTAGGAGAAGCTTTACTAAATTGGCATTAGAAAGTCGTCTGCCATCACTATGCTTTGTACTACACTCCATAACTTCAAAAAGTTTCTGGCTGCTGAATAGATAATTTTGGAGTAGGCCATATATTCCCTGTCAACTTAGTATGTTGTGCTAGATTTTCATTATTACAGAGATTAGGCAAGTATAAATCCATATTATTGGGGACATGGCGGAGGACAAGAGGAAGTTGGATGTTTGAATGAGAAAATTTTATTTAGACTGTCAACTATGGAAGCTGTATGCTAAACCTAATAAATTAGATAGTTATTGAAAGATGGTGAATTTCAAACTCATCCATGCCGAACTTGTGAATTTGTCATTCAGCTGAATGTTAATATTTGATTTTTAATTATCATTTAACAACACGTGTCATTTGGATAGGCTTTGTCTGCAATTAACATGGTACGCTATGTTTACTAAGAATTTTCTATTTGAATAGGAATTATAAGCTGTGTTCCGATCATGAAAAATAGTTATATCACTGATCTATATTGGCAAGGATCAGCAAACCCCAGTATGCATAGTATCATCGAATTCTTAAGGAATATGATTCCTATGGACCTTGTGCACCTCTTTCACATGTAATTTATAATAGGACATTGACAATAATATATATTACCTCCGTCCCAAGTGTCGTTTGAGATAATTACACAAGGATGAAGAAAATCATTAAACAACCTTTAGTTGTAATTGAATACATACTCTTGCATCAACTCTATAAATAATTAATGCTTAATTAGGGGAAATACCAAAAATCTAGGGTAAAGGTTGAAACAAGTAATTAAGGCTTCCTTAATTTTCTAAATTGACAAATGAAGTGGGATATAAAAAAAAACACTACTTAAACAACACTTGTAGTGGGACAGAGGTTATACATCTTGTACAATCATGTCCAATAAAATTGATAACAGCCTTTGGTGTTAGGTTGACTTGTTTTAATCTTGGGTGCAGAACGTAAACCTGAGGAGCCTGTTTTAGATTGGGCAACAAGAAAAAGGGTGGCCTTAGGTGCAGCACGTGGACTTGAATACCTTCATGAACATTGCAATCCTAAGATTATTCATCGGGATGTGAAGGCTGCCAATGTACTATTGGATGAAGATTTTGAAGCAGTTGTTGGTGACTTTGGCCTGGCGAAGTTGGTGGATGTGAGGAAGACTAATGTGACAACTCAAGTTCGTGGGACGATGGGCCACATTGCTCCAGAGTATTTATCTACTGGGAAATCATCTGAGAGAACAGATGTCTTTGGTTATGGTATTATGCTTCTAGAGCTTGTAACGGGTCAACGAGCAATTGACTTTTCGCGTTTGGAAGAGGAGGACGATGTCTTATTGCTTGACCATGTGAGATAACTATGAGCATGAGAATGCATTATTATTTTGCTTGTATTTTCTCTACTTGCTACCTACGCTTAAAAAGTTATTTATACTAGTCTAAAATTTGCTTCTGAAGGTCAAGAAGCTGGAGAGGGAAAAAAGACTGGATGCCATTGTAGACCGCAACCTTAATAAAAATTACAATATTCAGGAGGTGGAGATGATGATCCAGGTTGCATTACTCTGTACCCAAGCATCACCGGAGGATCGTCCAGCAATGTCAGAGGTGGTACGGATGTTAGAAGGAGAGGGTCTGGCTGAGAGATGGGAAGAGTGGCAGCATATTGAGGTTACGCGCAGGCAAGAATATGAAAGGCTGCAAAGAAGATTTGACTGGGGAGAAGATTCATTATATAACCAGGACGCTATCGAGCTATCTGGCGGAAGATGATGTTGCAGAATTATCTACAGCATTTGTTGAAGCACATAGTACCTTTTTTTTTGGGGGCTCAGTTTTGATATTTCCTTTCCTTTCTATGTAGCGATCATGTACTTAAAAAAGAAGAAAAAGAGAAGAAAATGCTCTGTGATCTCATACAAGTTTGGCTGCTCATGTTAGATTTTTCTCGCTTTTCTTTTTTGTTTCATGTTAAATTTATATAGTTACAGTTTGTATAATGAAACCATTTCTTGGTGTCTGTAGATTTCTCTTCTTTGCATACAGAAAGAAGTAGAAAAAATGATTCTAATTTGTCCTCAACAATGCTAATATCTGTGAGGCAGCCTTATATCACTGTAATTTCATAGCTTTTGAATGGAGAATAATTAAATAAAAATAATTATCTCACACACACATGTGCTTTTTAAATTAAAAGTTTTGCATCTAAACACACACGTGCCAAAGTGTTTAGAAATTTTCATCTCACAGCAACTAGATTGAATAGTGTTTAGAAATTTTCATCTCACAGCAACTAGATTGAGTAGTATGTATCTAGAGGACTTTAAGGCTAACCTACATGGGAGTTAATACATTTTATAAATAGAGTCAAAAGAGATTATAGGTACACAATTGAGATAATGAAGCCATGGAGGGCCAAAGAGAAGGCAATGATAGTGTTGCATAGTGATGAGAGGCAGTAATATGCTAAGCTCCATGATTATAGGTTGGAGCTCTTAGCTACCAACCCTTGTTCTTCAGTTCATTTTAAGATAGATGAGAGTGTTTTTAAGGGTGTTTATATCCATCTCAATGCATTGAAAGTTGCATTTAAGAACTACTATAGGAGGGTTGTATGTTTAAATGGATGCTGATTGAAGGGGAATTATGCGGGTCAACTATTGTCTGCTGTGGCAATTGATCTAAATGACTGAATTTTTCCATTAGCTTATGCCATTTTGAAAAATGAATCTATGGAGACATGAGGTTAGTTTTTAAAGCATTTGAAAAAAGATTTGAAGCTCATAAATGATCATAATTTATGCTTTATGAGTAACAAACAGAAGGTAATTCTGTCTCTACCCTCAACATTAACTACCTTCAATATAAGTTGTTTTTTTTACGTTTTCACACTGTCCTTTTATTTCTGTTGCTCTAATGTTCTGTGACTGACTTTGCTTTAATTTTATTTTGCTGCATTTTTTTTCCTATTGTGTGCAAAGGGGTTGGTTAATCCAATAACACTATAGTCGCAGTCAAGATTATCAAGTTGCAAGCCTACTTTAATTAAAAGAAATGAAAGAAAGATTTTTTTTTTAATTAATAGCAAATTACTTGATGAAAAATTAATTGCAAGCCATTGATAAAATACAAAATATTTGTAAAGATACTCCCAATAAAGCCAGCACCGCAGCAACTTCTACTCATAAATTTCACCTTCTAATTACATAATAACCATGAAAGTCGGATTTTATTTATTTATTTCGGATATCAAAGTATTCTGAATTAATTAATAACTTAAAATCCTTCAATTCATCCATTCATGGCGAAGTTGAATAAAGATGAGGAGCCAAACGTGGCTTAGGAAAAGCCACCACGGGATTGACCGGAAAAAGCTCGTCGACACCCTCCGAAAGATCAATTCTTTCGACATTTTCCGGCAAACTCCAAGTAAAGCATTGAAGCATTCTTGCCAATAACATAGTAGTCATGCAAGTTCCGAGTAAAGCCGCGACGCAACCGCGCCTTCCCGTGCTAAATGATATGAATCTCAAATCGTGTTCGGTCAAAACCACTTCGCCTTCATTCAAATGGCGTTCAGGGTCGTACTTGAGTGGGTTGGGCCATGTCTTTGGGTTTCGGCCCAGCCCATAACGGCTAAGCATGGCCCAGCTACCTTCAGGGATAAAATAGCCGCAAATCTCAGTGTCCTGCATAGCAACATGAGGTGGGTTGAAGTAGGCTACAGGATGAAGCCTAAAAGCTTCTCTTGCACATGCCTTGACATAGTTAAGATCAGGGATGTCTGATTCTTGGACAAGTCTGTCTTTTCCGACCACCCTGTCTATTTCTTCTGTTGCTTTCTTGAGAAGTTCTGGTTGGTTTAGCAATTCTCCCATGGCCCATTCCACTGCGTTTGAAGGGTTATCTATTGTTGCTATCATAACTTCCTGCAAAATTTTTGTAATACAGAATTTTGTAAGTATCTGTACATGTATTTATTTTTTTTCAAATAAAAATATCATACTTATTATTTCTTGAATTTGTAAGATTTATGTTCTATCGAGGGTCTTTTCATTTCATCTTATTTTATATTGAAATTCATGGGACTTAGAGTAAGCATGAAATGGAAGCAAAATATCTTGAATCAGGAAATATTTAAGCTTGTAAATATATAGGATTTGAGGTCTTACGGCGACTTGACTCTTGATCTCGTCAGGTGTCAGCAATGGCTTTCCATCAGAATCCTGAAGAGTAATAAAAACATCCAGCAAATCTTGCGTTTCCTTCCTTTGACCACTCCTCCACAGTTCAATCCTTTCATCTATAAGAGGATTATGAAAAGCCCTTAAAGTCTTATTAGCTTCAAGAACAAATTTTTCCTGTCCATCAAGATCAAGCCCTAGTAAGAAAGGCATGAAATCAGAAATACAAAATGCGTATATGTATTTCAAAACGGCAAAAACTGAGTCCACATGTTCTATCTCCATGCGTCCCGGTCCGCCATCTGGCGTTGCTTCACCAAAGTGTCTTTTATTGAACACCATTTTTCTTATCACATTTCCGCAATAATGCCTTGCAACAAGACGCAGATTGACATTATTGTTGGCCTTGTACTGGTTATGGATATAAAATACAAGATTATCAGCTTCTTCTGCTCTTTTGTCGTGCAGCCACTTATGTCTAGCAGGTGAAATAATTTCTGAAGTTAATATTTTTCTCATTTTCTTCCACTGATTATTGTTAGGGACGACAATGGTAGTTTGATAACCACCACTCATTTCTTTAGCAGAAAGAATCATTGGCCTGTTAGAGAAAATGGCATCGTTTTTCTTGAGCAGTTCACGTGCAATAATCGGACAATTGACAGGAATAACATTAGTTCTCGCGAAACGAATAAGACAAATATCGGTATTCATTTCTTTCATGAGTTGATCAACCCACCGGAAAGTCGGTCTATACCTGATCATTTCCGGTATGTTTCCAACGAATGGCCAGGGTTTTGGGCCGGGAGGTAGAGGGAGATTTTTGCTTGTTTTTTTAAAAGCAGCTCTCCTTTGAAGTTTTATAACTGTACTAACAACGGAGACAAAGAGGGTGACAAGTAGAGCTTTGATGGTGTTGGTAGTGGAGGTTGAGGTAGCTGCGGCAGCTGGGATAAGGAAAGCTGTGGAGGAGACATTCATGGCCATATTGGTTTTTCCCTGAAGGATTTCAAGTCCAGAGCTATGGCGAATGAGCGTGTGAAAGAGGAAAGAGAAGAGACTTGCTTTTGCTGGATAACATGCACGTAGCTTTCTATGGGTATTTATAAGGATTTATTAGTGACTTAAATCTTGATTTGATGAATGTATTATTGTAAATAATTTATTTTATACGTAAAAATGAGCAAACTAAAAGCTAACACGCATATCTTGGGCCCATTAGGTCAAGTTAATAAGTAATAAAAACTAGAATGAACTAAGAGTTATTCGACATGAGAATAACGTTGTACGATCTTTGATTATGATAAGTTTTTATTCACAACAAAGAAAAGCAATTTTAATGTTATTGTACAATATACTGTTTACATCAAAATTTACTTTGCCCTCTCTTATATTGCATGGATATGGACATAGAACGTGGGATCTAATATGATACACACATGAAACACAAGATAATAAAATATAAAAAAAAAGTAGGTCACACTATGTTAAAAAACATAATTTATTATTATTATTATTAATGCGTGGTTTATTTAGTTTTTTCACATATATTAGGAGTAAAAAGTGAGAGACTTTAAATTCAAGTCCTTTTGACTATAAGAGTTTTCACAATTTTGATAAGCAAATCTGCATTTATTATACAGCTGGCAATATTGTTTCAGCTTATTTGGCCTTTAATAAATAAAAAAGATATAATTTATTAAAATTTAAATAAATAAATAATCATTCACAATAACAAGTAAATATAAACTAAATAATATTTAATTTTTTCGCTTTAACATGATTAGTTAATTCTTTAATATAATATCTTTGTTAAAATTTATGGTTTTCATGTAGGAGTTATTTATATAAATTACATTTTTAAAAGATTCAAATTCAATCAGAAAACGCCGCATATTTTAGTTTGCTGAATATAATATTGTAAGCTTTTTTTTTTTTTACAGAAGCCCAAAATGTTCATAATTAAAATCACATGAGTTCTTGAATTTCAAATTATTATTGTGAACCAATTCTTATATTTTATAATAATAAATATATATCCAATAAACTTACAAATTGCAAATAATGATTTGCGTCTTTTCTCTCCTATTACGTATCTTTTGTTTCTTATTATTTTAACTGTAGATAATTATTTAATTTATATTTATCGGCACAATCTAAAATTTTTTATTAATAAAATTTTTAAGTGTTTTAGAAGTGTAAAAATTAATAAACATGCAAATTTATATGTTGGACTTTTAAAGAGTTGGTGCAAGCAAGCTCATCAATTTTAGCGGCTCCAAATTTTGAACCGTTGATCTTGCAAATACAGCTCTCCTGAGGATGTAATTAACTTCCACAAAAATCATCAGTTGGTAATAAAATTCTCATGAGGATGTATTTAATGAGTCATCTCCTTTTCCATTAGCAGTAGGGGGTTGGGAGGTTAATGCTGTCCGCTGGTTTTTGGTATGGATTAAATGATGGGATGAGTGTTATGAGTTTCAATATGCATTTTGGTGTGGATAATTTAATTTAGAAATTCTAGAAATAATTAAATGAATTAATTTAATATATAGATGAGTTTATACAGAATATGCAGATGAATCTTATACCGACAATGTCTAGGGTTCTGACAGAAAGTATTTAACGTATAAATTACTCGAATAATCTCTCAACAAGCCATCGCAAAAGGCCTGATTTTTATGTCAATTATTAGCATTCGGATCCTATTATCAAAGAAATTCCAATATAGCTTAAAGTTTAGTCTGAGTTAAACTATTTTGTCCTTTTTCAATAATTTTTGCTATACGCTCAACATGAGTCACAGTTGATAAGTAGAACCCAACTTGCGTGACCATCCGTTTTTTAACTTGAGAAAAACAGCCACTGGTGGAACCCAGCAGACCCAACGTTGTACACGTTTTTGGTCTATCTTTTCATTAATATTTATTAGTAACATCAAAGCATAGCAGACATATATATAAAATTTTTCTCATCCACTAAAATTATATGAGGAGTGAGGAATGATAAATGAGTTAAAAAAGAATCCTTCATTTAATTAATAATGTTGCACGTGGAATAAGTTTAATAGGCTTGATGCATTTCTTGCATCTCTAACCTCTTTTTGTTTTAAACATGTCAACAGGGAAGGCAAGAAACCACTTTGCAGATCATCTGACGAAGAGGTAAGTCCTCTCTTGAAATCTTTTTATTTAACTGGAGTATTATTGCCTCTTATCTCAAAACTATTCACCTTCCATATACAAGTGTTCTTTGTATCCACGTATTCCAATTCAGGTTTTTTTAACTTACCATTTTTCGATTAGAATTGGGCAAAAAAAAAAAAAAATAGATTGCAAATGGATTTTACTATGTTTGGTATGCTATAATTTAAAATGACAAATTCACATTTTAAATTGTATTTGGAATAAATTCTTTAATGAAAATTTATTTATATTTATTTTCTAAAATACCCTTAACATAATAATCTAATAAAAATAAATAATAAACACCAATTTATATTAATTATATACAATAGCTTAACTTTTTATTTTTTACTAAGATATAAATAATAAATTTCATATAAATAATACACTCACATTGCACCCAGGTTAATTAATTAATTAATTATATAAATATAAATATAATATATAAAAATAATTATAACATTAATAATAATAGTTATCTTTAATTTGTATAAAATGTCTCCGTTAAAAAAAGGTGTAAAATGCATCCTTCATTTAACTAATTAATTTAGAAACTATAAAAATATTTAAAAAAAGCTATTATCGTTGTTAATTATACTTGGAAACATTAGTGCATAGAATAAAAATTGTAGCTTCGCACTAATAACTATAAATTAAAAAACACAAGGAAAAATAAAGGAAATACTTCAAAAAGGTAGTTTTGTCAAATAAAATTTAATGGTTTTTTATTATGATCAAGTTTTATAAAATAAATACGTTAAATAAGTAAAAAAAAATTAAAAAATTGAATTTGTAGAAGACGAGGGTAGTTTTATCACAAAAAATTGGAGTGGTTGGTTTTGTGGAATTATTTAAAAATTCCACCAATTTTTGTAGAATTTGGTGTAATTATATTCAATTCCGTGGAATTAAATTCCTAAAGTTGAAATCTTTTTTTTTTATTCCAAACACAAAAATATAAATTTCTAAATGAATTTCACAAAATTTTATGAAATTCATTTATTCCAAACTGCTCGGTTTAAAATTTAGAATAAATTATATTATTTTTAAAGAGTCTGATAATGGTGACAGGATAATTCGTATTGAAAACTTGAGTTCTATTATAATCAAATTATTGAATTGTGGAGAGTAGGAAGTACTGAATATATATATATATATATATATATATATATATGTAATTAATATTTCATTTTCACTTTTTTTTAAAAAAATTATTATTCTTTTTGTTCATTTGTCCCGACAAAAATACATTTACACTCACATTTGTAACAAAAGCTTTTCCATTAGTTACATACCCATTGTTTTTTCTTTTAGAAGAACATACCCATTGTTATTAACACTAAATTTACGTTGTAATTATTATTATTTAGGGCATGTTCAATAAAATTAATTATTTTAATAATTGTTAGTTGTTTTAGTAGCGTTTGACTGTTGACTGTTTGAGTAGCATCTCATAAGATGCTTAAAGTTAAACGTTACATAAATTAACTTTCACAAAACACTACTCCAATCTCAAAAAATTAATGCAAGCTCTAATAACTTTTTTTAAGTAGCATTTAGCATTTTGACCGATTAAAACTCTAAAAGTTATTCAAAAAATTATTATCGAATACAACCTGATTACTTATCAGAGGTTTCTAATTAATATTTTAAGTTAACCCATGATTTACTTATATCAATTACAGCAACCGAGTATTATATATCTTCTACATTATCCTCAACTGCTTTTATAGCTGTTAATTTTTTTAGAATATAAAATTTGCATAGAATCAATCTACGTGTGAATTGATGAACCAAATCAATAAAATAAATTTTTTTAAAAAAAAAATTTTCTCACTATATATTTATTATTTTCCCGGTAAATGTTAAAATACATTTATTTAATTAATAAAGTGTCAATTGAGGTGGTTAAATTTATAAATCTTAAAACAATGAATAAAGAAAAAACTCATAGAAAATATTAGATTAAAAAATTCAAAGTAAAGATTTTTTTATTTATGTTAGATTATTAGATTAAATCAGTTTTTAAATCACTTAATCGAATTGTAATGATTTTTCCCTAAAATCAAATTAATCCCTAAATGCTATAATTTTAAATTTTTATTATAATTGATCCTTAATTTAAAATTTAAAATTTAAAATGTGTTACGGTCATTAACTGATTTTACAGATAAAAAGGGTGTGAATTGTCATTGGTTAGTGAAAAAACAGGTCCGGCTTAGGACCAAAAAAACAGGTAAGCTTTATACCAAAGTCGCCAACGGTCACTCAGAGAAATGACGTTTGGCCATTTTTTTATTTAATCAAGAATAATAAAGTTAAACCAAATCAGTAATTATTTTAATTCATTTTAAATATTTTAAAAATAATAAATAATATTTTTTAATAACATTTTTAAAAAAGTAATTATTAATTTGGAGAAAAGTATAATTTAATTAATTTATTTTTAATTTTATTACAATATAGGAGACTTAATTAATTATTTTTTTAATTTGTATACAAAAATTTCTAACGATTTATATTTTGGAAACAGGAGTTTATTTTTCCCTAAAAAAGATAATTTTATTTGCTTATTTAAAAAAGATAAATTTTTTAATGAATTGGAATTTGATTTTTTAAGAGAGGAATTTATATAAATAAATATAAATCAATGGGGCACAGTTCAGTTGAGATAAGCTGCAGCAGCTATTTTACTTTTTTCTGCATAAAACAATCATGATTTTGTAGTATCTGCTTGCATGTGATTAAATATAAAAAATGAATATTATTAGTTGATGATCTAAAAGAATGGGTAATTACATATGGTAAAAGGCTAAATGAAATTCGTATTTTTTTTATAATTTCGGTTAATTTGTTATCCATTCATGTTTTCCACTTTATTTTACATAACAATTGTTTTTTCTATGTGATTGCTTTTCAATTATATAATTACATAACACTTTATTTTATAATTATATATGGTAAAAGGCTAATTGAAAAAAATTCATATTTTTTTTAATAATGAAACTAAAACTAAAAGAAATATTAAATTACATCTTTCTGTTTTGATTTGATATTGAAAAAAGATGTAAATTTTCGTAAAATTAACTATTCCGATAATTGATTTGTACATCAAAATAATAACTCCTCTGAATCTTTTTTAACTGAATTGATTTTTAAATAATTTACAACATGTGACGATGTAAATGAATTTCCGCCATTGTGTGTCAATAGTATCAACAGAAAAACATATTGCAATATCAGACTCCATCAATTGAAGAGTCATACCTACAAATAAAATCTAAAGTCTCCAATCGAATGAAATCAAATATCATTATTTTGTTTAATAATAAACATCACAAAAAAGAGACTATCATCGTAAAGAAGGGAAAAAAACTCTAAATATGGAGATAATTAATAATAACAAAATAAAAAAGATAAATTTATTATAAAAGAAAAAAGGTGAAGCGAAAGAAATAACATAAAGTAGGAGATAAGGGCTACTGTTAATAAATAATGATATGCCCTAACAAAAATTAGGATAAATAATGAAATAGTTAATAAATAATCAATAAATAATGATTTAAAATTATCTAGAAAAAAGCGAATTTCTTGTAATATCATTATTTCATGATTTATAACAAATCTAAAATTTTAACTATTTCATTTGATTGAACGAAAATCATGTAATGTTCTCTTAAAAAAAAATGTAATGTAAGGTTTATCTTATATAAAAAGAACTAATAAAATTATTTTATTCATTTAGGGTATGTTCGAAAATATTACCGATACATGTATCGTTAACTATTAGCTTTTAGTTGGTAGCCTTTTTATATAGTGTTTTAAAATAAAAATATTCAATAAAAATAATTATTCAATTAACTATGTATTTGGAGAGAGAAACAATTGATATGATTTCTAAAAGAAATTTAATTTATCCCTGTAAAATGCCAAGCGTTAAATTGTCTAATATTTGATAAAAAGTTTCATCAATCTCTTGAACCATTATAAATACTATCTCGCTGGATAATACAGTTAATAAAAATAAAATTTTAATTTGATTAAAATTATTTCTGAATATGATTTTAGTAGGCATGGCCGATTCAATGAACAGTTAGTTTTAGTGCACTCAACCACCGATTCAGCATTTTTAAAATTTTGAATTGAAATTGACACGATTCCAATGACTTGACGGCTCGAATTATGATTTCAATTTTGTTTCGATATTATGAAAATTTTTAAAAAAATTAATAAAATTTTGATTACAAATTCATAAATAAATAATAATTTAAAAATGTCTAAACTTTTTTAACTAAATTATTATAAAATTTTAAAAGAAAAAACTTCTATTAACTAACTTAGAACTATTACTACATTAAATTTACAAATTTTACTAATTCATTAATATAGAAAATTATAATTTTTTATTTTAAATTTGAATTAAATTAAAATTGAAAAATTTTAATTTAATTGCCCACATATCCTCTTAAAAATTAGAGAAAATTATATCCCACGTAATTATTTTTTTTATAATGAAAAATAACCCCCAATTATTACAATTAATTTTAGTCATTGGTGTCACTACCACTAGTCGCCGTTAATGAGCTAGAATCATCATCATCACTTGAATTTTATTGGTCTTGAGTTCTCGATGCCGCTCTAATCCAATCGTCAACACATTCTTGCATTTCTACATTATTTAGAGATAATTTTGACAGTATTGGATTTAAATTTTGTCCACCCACACTAAAAGCTTGTTCCACTGCAACATTAGAAATTGGACAAGCAAGAATATCTTTTGCAATTAAAGCTAAAATTAGAAAGCAATTTGAATGTTTTTTCCATCAACCCAAAATATCAAATTTTGTTGGATTTTCGTTCACATCATCACCTAAAAATTCAAAATATATGCTAATATATGTCTCAATTTATGTGTATGAATGTGGACTCTCTCCTCTTGATTGTTTTGAAAAATTTTGCATGAAAATAAATTATGTATAATGAAATTTAGTGGATGTGGATATGATACTTGAGGAAGAGGAGATACTAATTTATTAGTTTGTGAAAAAAAATATCAACTCATCATATTTATACATATTTTTCATTTATTAGTTTTTCAAATTGTCTAGAAAAATAATAACCATATTTTTTATAATTAGTAAATTATAATAAATAAATAAAGAATTGATAAGAAATAAATAAAATTCATTTATCAAAAATAAAAAAAAGTTCACCTATCATATCAAAAAATAAAAAGGAAAAAAACTACCCGTTGTAGCACTTGCATTATGTAAAGGGAAAGACTAAAAAGGCAACTCTCTTTCTTTTTATATATTTTAATTTTTTTTTTTTAACAAATCAACTATTCTCTTCACTTTTTATCCACATTAAATCAAACATGTGTATTTATCCATTTTTTTCCAAATTAAATCAAATCACGTGTATTTTTATTATTTTTTTATAGATTATGTACTATTGTATAATTCTTTTCACCATAAATTAAATTAACTACAATCAAATCAAGTGATTTAAATTTTTTTATAAAAAAATTTTAGCTATAATTTTGTTCGTGCATTTGGTTCGAACCAGACCGAAAACACTGGTTAATCATCAATTTTTAGACCGGTTTCGGTTTATATTTTAATTAAGTAAAAGCCTGCGCTAGTGCGGGTTGTTTTATTACTTTATTATCGTAAATTATATTAAAATTTTTTTTATACATATAAGATAAAATATATAAAAAATAGAATAACCACATTATATATAGATATATATAAAATTTTTGAAATAAGCATAAACATAATAATAAAGATATATAGATATAAAAATATAAAATTATTGTAAATTGATGGAAAAAAATTAAATAGTCAAATCAAATATGAATATAGATAATTATTTTAAATAAGCACTAATTTTTAAATTTAAAAAAATATCTTAAATGGTTTAATAAAAAAATTTCAAAATTGAATATAGATATAAATAATTATC